>CM050408.1:21811997-22034497 GCA_027580255.1 Therioaphis trifolii
ATTTGAATTAAACAGACATTGCGTTTCGGGTCATTATAATGTTTTTATGACGAAAATAGATTAAAAATCGTATGTTTTTCATGTCTAGTTATTGTATCTTTTTACAGATTTTCACTCCAAACTTCAAGAGAACATCATTATATTCGTATGAACAACTTCAATAAAAATATCGAAATTTAAATTAAACAGACATTGCATTTAAAGACATTTTTAAGTTTTTCTGACGAAAAAAGATTGAAAATCGTATGTTTTTCATGTCTAGTTGTTGTATCATTTTACAGATTTTCACTCGAAACTTCACGAGAACATCATTATATTCGTATGAACAACTTCAATAAAAATATCGAAATTTAAATTAAACAGACATTGCATTTAAGGTCATTTTTGTGTATTTCTGACGAAAAACGATTAAAAATCGCATGTTTTTTAATGTCTAGTTATTGTATCATTTTACAGATTTTCACTCCAAACTTCATGAGAACATCATTATATTCGTTTGAACATTTTCACTTAGAATATCGAAATTTGAATTAAACAGACATTGCATTAAAAGTCATTTTTAAGTTTTTCTGACGAAAAAAGATTAAAAATCGTATGTTTTTCATGTCTAGTTGTTGTATCATTTTACAGATTTTCACTCGAAACTTCACGAGAACATCATTATATTCGTATGAACATCTTCAATAAAAATATCGAAATTTGAATTAAACGGACATTGCATTTAAGGTCATTTTTATGTATTTCTGACGAAAAACGATTAAAAATCGCATTTTTTTTAATGTCTAGTTATTGTATCATTTTACAGATTTTCACTCGAAACTTCATGAGAACATCATTATATTCGTTTGAACATTTTCACTTAGAATATCGAAATTTGAATTAAACAGACATTGCATTTAAGGTCATTTTTAAGTTTTTCTGACGAAAAAAGATTAAAAATCGTATGTTTTTCATGTCTAGTAGTTATATCATTTTACAGATTTTCACTCGAAACTTCATGAGAACATCATTATATTCGTTTGAACATTTTCACTTAGAATATCGAAATTTGAATTAAACAGACATTGAATTTAAGGTCATTTTTATGTATTTCTGACGAAAACGATTAAAAATCGCATGTTTTTTAATGTCTAGTAATTGTATCATTTTATAGATTTTTACTCGAAACTTCATGATAACATCATTGGATTCGTTTGAACATTTTCACTTAGAATATCGAAATTTGAATTAAACAGACATTGCATTTAAGGTCATTTTTATGTATTTCTGACGAAAAACGATTAAAAATCGCATGTTTTTTAATGTCTAGTTATTATATCATTTTACAGATTTTCACTCAAAACTTCATGAGAACATCATTATATTCATTTGAACATTTTCACTTAAAATATCGAAATTTGAATTAAACAGACATTGCATTTAAAGTCATTTTTATGTATTTCTGACGAAAAACGATTAAAAATCGCATGTTTTTCATGTCTAGTTGTTGTATCATTTTACAGATTTTCACTCGAAACTTCACGAGAACATCATTATATTCGTATGACCAACTTCAATAAAAATATCGAAATTTGAATTAAACAGACATTGCATTTAAGGTCATTTTTATGTATTTCTGACGAAAATCGATTAAAAATCGCATGTTTTTTAATGTCTTGTTATTGTATCATTTTACAGATTTTCACTCGAAACTTCATGAGAACATCATTATATTCGTTTGAACATTTTCACTTAGAATATCGAAATTTGAATTAAACAGACATTGCATTTAAGGTCATTATTAAGTTTTTCTGACGAAAAAAGATTTAAAATCGTATGTTTTTCATGTCTAGTTGTTGTATCATTTTACAGATTTTCACTCGAAACTTCACGAGAACATCATTATATTCGTATGAACAACTTCAATAAAAAAATCGAAAATTGAATTAAACAGACATTGCATTTAAGGTCATTTTTGTGTATTTCTGACGAAAAACGATCAAAAATCGCATATTTTTTAATGTCTAGTTATTGTATCATTTTACAGATTTTCACTCGAAACTTCATGAGAACATCATTATATTCGTTTGAACATTTTCACTTAGAATATCGAAATTTTAATTAAACAGACATTGCATTTAAGGTCATTTTTAAGTTTTTCTGACGAAAAACGATTAAAAATCGCATGTTTTTTAATGTCTAGTTATTGTATCATTTTACAGATTTTCACTCGAAACTTCATGAGAACATCATTATATTCGTATGAACATTTTCACTTAGAATATCGAAATTTGAATTAAACAGACATTGCATTTAAGGTCATTTTTATGTATTTCTGACGAAAAACGATTAAAAATCGCATGTTTTTTAATGTCTAGTTATTGTATCATTTTACAGATTTTCACTCGAAACTTCATGAGAACATCATTATATTCGTTTGAACATTTTCACTTAGAATATCGAAATTTGAATTAAACAGACATTGCATTTAAGGTCATTTTTAAGTTTTTCTGACGAAAAAAGATTAAAAATCGTATGTTTTTCATGTCTAGTTGTTGTATCATTTTACAGATTTTCACTCGAAACTTCATGAGAACATCATTATATTCGTTTGAACATTTTCACTTAGAATATCGAAATTTGAATTAAACAGACATTGCATTTAAGGTCATTTTTAAGTTTTTCTGACGAAAAACGATTAAAAATCGCATGTTTTTTAATGTCTAGTTATTGTATCATTTTACAGATTTTCACTCGAAACTTCATGAGAACATCATTATATTCGTTTGAACATTTTCACTTAGAATATCGAAATTTGAATTAAACAGACATTGCATTTAAAGTAATTTTAAAGTTTTTCTGACGAAAAAAGATTAAAAATCGTATGTTTTTCATGTCTAGTTGTTGTATCATTTTACAGATTTTCACTCGAAACTTCACGAGAACATCATTATATTCGTATGACCAACTTCAATAAAAATATCGAAATTTGAATTAAACAGACATTGCATTTAAGGTCATTTTCATGTATTTCTGACGAAAAACGATTCAAAATCGCATGTTTTTTAATGTCTAGTTATTGTATCATTTTACAGATTTTCACTCGAAACTTCATGAGAACATCATTATATTCGTTTGAACATTTTCACTTAGAATATCGAAATTTGAATTAAACAGACACTGAATTTAAGGTCATTTTTAAGTTTTTCTGACGAAAAAAGATTAAAAATCGTATGTTTTTCATGTCTAGTTGTTGTATCATTTTACAGATTTTCACTCGAAACTTCACGAGAACATCATTATATTCGTTTGAACATTTTCACTTAGAATATCGAAATTTGAATTAAACTGACATTGCATTTAAGGTCTTTTTTATGTATTTCTGACGAAAAACGATTAAAAATCCTATGTTTTTTAACGTCTAGTTATTGTATCATTTTACAGATTTTCACTCGAAACTTCATGAGAACATCATTATATTCGTATGACCAACTTCAATAAAAATATCGAAATTTGAATTAAACAGACATTGCATTTAAGGTCATTTTAAGTTTTTCTGACGAAAAATATTAAAAATTTTATTTTTTTTAATGTCTTGTTATTGTACATTGAATATTGTTACTATGTATTTTTTTATAAAAAACAACGGACTTACGAGAATTTACTTAATATGCTTTTTTATAGACAATGCTAAAATCTATAATTTAGTTCTTTACATGTTTTCGATAAATACAATACCTTCTGAATTAATAAAAACAACAAAAAATTCCCCTCTTTTTCCAAATTTCAACCCTAATGCGGCACCAGAAGGGGTTGAGTGAGATTTTCCAAATTTTACCCAAACGACTTACTCATATAACTAAGCAAATAAAGGGGGTACTGTGTTAAATTTTCAAACAAAAATATTTAACCTATATAAATAAAGACCACCCTAATATATGTATATATATATATATATATATATTTATATATACACGTCTATGGAAATTAAAGGGAAAAGCGGAAAATATGAAAGCAGTATCCAACGGGAGCGTGTTTTGAGAATAATGTTTCAATAAGAGGTAAGCAGGTATAAATATGTAATACAGATTTTACCATCTTACAAATAATATGGAATTGTATTCATTTACATATAGTTAAGTTAAAAAGTGATTATATGATGTCATAAATCTGACGATTCTCGTTGTTAATTAAAATGTATTGAACATGTCATATTAAAAACAAATACATCATATGCTTACGACAAAACAAACTCAGAAGTTCCCACAGTGGAATCACTATTTTGTTCTAAGGAATTATCCACCTTATATACAATCTCCTCACTCACATATATTTTTATTACAGTGAGTTGGTATATTTAGTAGGTTTTGGCTATCCTTCCATTTCAATTATTCACGTTAAAGAATATGGAGGATTTCTAGGAAAAAACAACAGACGATCTATACACACAAATTTTAGTTTGCTCCTTAAATAATTAAGTGTATTTAATATATATATATTATACAGGTATATCCTGTACAATATGGAATAAATGATCAATTGTTCGTCCGGTCGCCGTGCCGCCGTCCGATCCGACCGGCCGCTGCCACTACCGAACAAGCGTTATATACACACACAAAATCTACGTAGAAACCACCCTCACGTATGCGCCGCTGCGAGCCCATCACTTACCCCACTGCACAACAAGCCATCGACGCATATAAAATTATAAACATAATATGTATATGTTTCATGGAGAATATAATATACTCCACCAAGCATTTGTCGCAGGTCTCGAAAGACGAATACATGACAAGACTGGTCTAATATTATTGTACGTTTGCTACCATTCAACTTTTATTTTCTTCTCCTACACACACATCGGACATTATACATCGTAACAGTTTGTTTCCAGACATCATTGTGCCGAGTTTATCAGTGATTTTACCTATTTTTTTTTATTATTTTATGCAAATGACTTACAACATAGCGGATTCAATTGAGACAGATACATGATATCGTGAACAAAATATCAATAAATAGCATACAAAATATCATAGGAGACTTTAACGCGAAATCGAAAGAGAAAAATATTTCAGACCTATTATAGGCACGTATCATAGTTTAGACCAAGTATTGAACGACAATGGATACAGACTTGTAACATTTACGACGGAAAGGAAAAAGCACCATTTCATTTGTTGAGGGTTGTATTATTTAAGGGGCAAACTATAGTTTGTGCGTATAGAGCGGTGTGTTGTTTTTGCCTATAAATTCTCCCTATCCTTTTCCATGTAAGATTTGAGGGGGGGGAGAGCCAAAGCCTACTTAATATACATACTACAGTGACTGTTAAAAAACGAATAAATAACGATGAAAAACCCGGAAAATGGTGAATGCGCCTCTTCTCTGAAACGCCACTGTCGTGTTATCACGCCCGACAATCATATAGTTTACCGGGCAGTGGGATTCGAATAATTTTATTGTAAATTATTGAATCATATTTTTTTTTTGACCACATGGTATAGGCTAAACAAATTATTAAACTGTTTCGAGAGGTTCGTGGTTTGGAACTTCAAGAAAATGTATACGGATTTTACACTATAAAAGCGCACTCGATACGTTGTAGAGTTAAGACGTTTATTCACTGTTAGATGATCCGAACGCGCACGCGCACGTGCACAAACACAGACACAGACACACACACACACACACACACACACACACACACACACACACACACACACACACACACAAACTACCTTGTATACACTGAAGCGTGTCAATTAGTTTTAATTAACGCGTTATACAATATGTATACTGTTAACACCTTAACGCGCGTTGCTTTGCTTAAAATATGCGCCAATAATTTACAACGAGAAATGTCGGGCGAACACTGCCGTTGAGCCGTTATACGTGTGAATATTTTAAGGCATAATCGGCGACGGCAACGTTTTACCTTTGAACGAATTTAGCGTTCTCTCAGCGTTCGTCACGTTAAGCTCTACAGGTCTCTTCAATATATATATTATATTTTATATTTGTGTTTTACGTTGTGCGCCCGGGTAAAATTTTTCTTCCGACTGAATATGACAGATCGATTTCATGCGCAGGTTGGGAAAACCGTGAGCCGTTTCGGTTAAGCTCCAAAGCGGACCGCACGACGATCATTTATCATGTATCGCGATTATATACAGACGACAAAAATACGATACGCGTGTTCGGCGGCAGCTCAATATTTTTCGATCGAAACTCACACGGAACATAATAATAATAATAATATCACGTAGACGTTTTTCGTCCGTTTTCGATCACACGAAAAGTCCGAGTCTCGCCGAGTGCGGCGACAAAACGCCGTCGACGTAACATCGTTGATACCCACTGTCGGGCCGGAACCGTGGGGGGTGGATTATTTGTTTTGTGCGGGTAAACCCTTCGTCGTGATACGCCGTGCGTATTGCACGGAATCCATACCGTTATTAGCGGACTCGAGCGCGTGGCATAACTTTAATATTTAAATTCCTCGTATTATTGCACGGGGAAAAACTTTCGTGTAATCATTGCGCGTATAACTACGGCACTATGGTTGATAACCGCCCCGCAGACGAGTTTGTAAATATCCCCCACGATATCGCGGTCTGTCATGAAGGCCGACTGGAAGGGTTGTTTGCCGCCGGGTCGACAGCCGGCACGGAACTAGGTCAAAACGTGCCGGGGGGATTTTACGGTACGAAAAAAAAATTTAAAAAAAAAAAAAAAAACCAGTGACTAATGGAATATCACGATCAATTTTAAATAAAGGCCATTACACGTTTATCGTTATTATTTATTTATTCGTTTGTTTTAAACCGACAACGCGGACGTTCCGAAAACGTCTTATCGATTTTTTTTTTTTGGTTTTTTTCAAAAATTATTCGTACAATCAACACGCACGTTCCGTGTACGTACGATACTGTACGTCCGTGTTCTACGAGTGCGTCGCGTGCACGCCGTCCGACCGCGCTATAGGGCGATAAACTGGCACGCGTATATACGTTATCGTAATTTCAAGTCATAAGTCTAGTGAGCAGTCACCGCCGGGAGACCGTTGTCGTCTCGACCGACCATCGTAATAATTGAAGACTTTTCAAAGATACTTTTCAAGAAGTATGTTACAAAAAAAAAAAAAAAGTGTCCGCGAGACGCAAATCACTGATTACAGTTTATCGAGATCGCTGTATGTGCACGTTTAATACCAATAGCTACGATATATTGTATCATAGAAAAAACCAATGTTACGTGTTTGGTTTTGCCCAGCGTTGTCGCCTCACCAAATTTGAATATGTTTCTTGGTTCTTATTCGAGAAGTGGTCACTTTTAAAAATTTTAATTTTAATTAAAAAAAAAAATAGTGAAAAAATTAATTGAAAAAAATATACGAAACACAACATATCGATAACACGGAGTTTTATCGATTTATATAATAAAACGATTTTTGAATAAATTATTGTAACATACACTCATCTCATTGATAGGTTAGTTCAATCGTCATAGTCACAGCAGATCGTCTCAGGGCTCGCGTTTCGTGCGTGACCCGAAATAGGGTTAGACAGTATACGGTGTGCCGTGTCGCGGCGCTTTGGGAAAAACCCGTCTAAACGTTATTATCTCAGACGGCAATCGATACTCTCGAGTCGCATGTTTTTCGTGCGCACGACCGGACGTTTGAGACGTATAAACTCCGTATCAGAACGAAACCGGCGCGGCGGCCCGCCGTGGACTTATCGTACAAAATAACTATACCCACACTAACAGTGGCACCGAAGTCACTTTTTAGAGGTATTACAAAGCATTATGAGCATACCTCCAAAGCAAGTACCCATCCACCTAGCCACAATTGTTTGAGCAACTGCCCCTCATTTTTTTTCTTCCCATCGAAAAATCTAACCAAGTAAGTTTCGTAGCCTTACCACACCCATTCACCCACCTTAAACAGGTATTGCAACTGCTATACCTAGATATAGGGATCGGTGCCACTGCACACCACTATTAACAGTAATTAATAACCGATGCGACACAGGGCCGCTCTTAGGGGGGGGGCTTGCGGGGCCCGTGCCCAGGGCCTCGCGCATTGTAGGGGCCTCGCACTTGAATGTTAAACTTTTTTCGGAACTATGAATCGCAGAAAAAGATATAATATGATATAATGTAAAATCATCAAGTTTATCATTTTTCAATATGTAATAACTAATATATTTTATTGCTCATCGACCGACAACATTATCTCATATTATCTTATGATTATTATTTATTATTTATGAACGACCGTGGCGGTTTTTATCTTATTGACACGTGCCATTCAATGGTCACACGAACACACATATCACTGATGTAGTGGAAGAGCGGGGTGTTTTGTCAAAATTTCTAAAAATATCAAGTATAATGGGTGGTACAATAGCTATATCTCGCGCGTCTGCTTGACGAATACCGGAAAATCACTAGTAAAGTTCTTTCGATTACGTATAAACGGGCTAGTAGTTATTATTTTATTAAAACTATTGTATTTATTTTTTTTATTAAATTTGAATTATTTAAAATGAGTGGTCGTGACCGTGATAAAAACAGAACTTTTTTGAGTGGATCTGAAAAGAGAAAAAGAAAGGCTGTTACAGAAAAAAATGAACTATCACAACGTGGCTCTTTAAATAAATTTTTTAAAATAGAAACATCTAATGACAGTGAATATTTAGATAAAAATGTTATAACTGAAAATAGTCACTCTTATGAAAATAATAGTTCAGCTAATATTATAATTCCAAAAAATAAATCAACCGTTTTTGAAAGTGATAAATATAGTAATAGTATTTTAAGTGACAGCAACCAATCCGAAAATAATGGAGCAGGTGAAGAAAATGCCGAAGTGAAATCTAGTAATGAACACAATGTTGAAATTAATAACACTGTACAACTCGACGATGATATAGGTAAGTGGCACGGCCGTGAAGTTGGCCCCCCGACTTTGTCGTAGAGACTCCAAAATCGTGCCATTATTTAGCAACTATTTTGCAACTTTTAGCAACCAACATCAAAAAATTTGCAACCTACAGCTTCAAGTCCAAAATCTACATATTAAATTCGGGGGGCTAACTTCACGCAGCCCCCCGACTTTGTTCCATCGACTCCGGACCTTTGCCAATATTTAGCAACCTATTTGCAACTAATTGCAACCTGCTTGAAAAAATTTGCAACTTATTTTTTTATGAGTTATGCAAAAAACACATCCGGGGGGCTAGCCCCCCGACTTTGTTCCATCGACTCCAGACCTTTGTCAATATTTAGCAACCTATTTGCAACTAATTGCAACCTGCTTGAAAAAATTTGCAACTTATTTTTTTATGAGTTACGCAAATAACACATCCGGGGGGCTAGCCCCCCGACTTTGTTCCATAGACTCCGGACCTTTGCCAATATTTAGCAACCTATTTGCAACTAATTGCAACCTGCTTGAAAAAATTTGCAACATAGTTTTTTAGAAAAAAAATCCAAATTTTTGTAAAAAAACGGTAAACATGCGCGTAACGAATCGCTTTGTATAAATAACGTAAAATTTAATCTGATCTACAAGTATATATCGACAGTATTTTTATTCAATGGTATAAGTTTATTGAAAACTAACAAATAATATGACTTAATTAGTATTTAAGATGTTTAATATAAATGATAAAAATTCATCAAATTACTTTAAATATACATTTTATTTGTTATTATATTTTTTAAAACATAATTGTACTCTATTGGATGTTCTACTTTAAAAACAATTAGAAATTTCTCTAGTAGTCACGTCCAGCTTATAATATTATTTTTCATTTTACTTTATTCTAATGCTATCTGTGCAACGTCACAACCAGAAAATTCCCAACAAAATATTTCTCTTGATGACTAGCTTTATATTTATATTGGTCGACGCATAGCAGTTACAAAAAATATTAATAAATAAATTATCCTTGTCCTTTTTACTTGTCACTATACTTCAAAATGGAAAAATATGCAATTCAAATTTTCGTATTAAAGTTCGCTATGACATAAAAAGAGGGTACCTATGTCTTACTTTGATTATTGAACAGCCATTTATTAAAAGATATGCAAATGCAATATGTTCCGAACACTATAGTTATCACATTGTATTATACTGTTGTTATATTATATTATTAGATATTAAAATACAATACATATACAGTATAAAATACATCATATAACAACATGTCATAACAATGATTATAAGTTACAAAATCATATCTATAATATAGATTATTAATAATCTATAAAAATTAAAAATAAGTTAAAATAGATTTGGAACAAAAATATCTGTACAATAATAATAATAATATACTACCAGGTTAGTAATAGATCTATGCATCATATTATTACCACCACAAAAAAAACAAACATTTCAAAATAAACATTTCGTCAACAAAACGATAAAATCTGAGCGTGTTATAACTTATACCTACCCAAGAAGTGAGAATCTTATTGTCAGTTTTATATTGAGTATTATAACATTTTGATAACATAATAATCCACTACCTATGTCGATTCAATTATTCATGCAAAATTAACATTTCCAGTGTTTTGAAATTTAATGCTCCCGTAATTTAACATTATCTCTTCTAATTTTATTATGAGAAAATTTAATATTTCAAGTATGCCTATATTTGAGTAAAATTGTTAACCCTTTAAATATAAAACAATAAATAATTACAAAATAAATGTCGTGACTTAATAATAACGTTTTAAAAATATATTTACTACTTATTGAATAGATTTCTATTTAAATGGTAATTGGAGATATGATAACATGGTATTTAGTCACTTGCAAATATATTTCATAATCTACATAAATGTAGATTATATTATCATAATGTTGATCTACATACTTGTAGTCGTTGTAGATCAGATTGAATTTTACGTTATTAAATAACGGTTATTTATACAAAGCGATTCATTGCGCATGTTTACCGTTTTTTTTTACAAAAATTTGGATTTTTTTTCTAAAAAATATGTTGCAAATTTTTTCAAGTAGGTTGCAATTAGTTGCTAATAGGTTGCTAAATATTGGCAAAGGTCCGGAGTCGATGGAACAAAGTCGGGGGGCTAGCCCCCCGGATGTGTTATTTGCATAACTCATAAAAAAATAAGTTGCAAATTTTTTCAAGCAGGTTGCAATTAGTTGCAAACAGGTTGCTAAATATTGGCAAAGGTCCGGAGTCGATGGAACAAAGTCGGGGGGCTAGCCCCCCGGATGTGTTATTTGCATAACTCATAAAAAAATAAGTTGCAAATTTTTTCAAGCAGGTTGCAATTAGTTGCAAATAGGTTGCTAAATATTTGAAAAGGTCCGGAGTCGATGGAACAAAGTCGGGGGGCTAGCCCCCCGGATGTGTTATTTGCATAACTCATAAAAAAATAAGTTGCAAATTTTTTCAAGCAGGTTGCAATTAGTTGCAAATAGGTTGCTAAATATTGGCAAAGGTCCGGAGTCGATGGAACAAAGTTGGGGGGCTGCGTGAAGTTAGCCCCCCGAATTTAATATGTAGATTTTGGACTTGAAGCTGTAGGTTGCAAATTTTTTGATGTTGGTTGCTAAAAGTTGCAAAATAGTTGCTAAATAATAGCACGATTTTGGAGTCTCTACGACAAAGTCGGGGGGTCAACTTCACGGCCGTGTAAGTGGCCTGATATTATATCTGATGCCGTAAGAATATTTTTAGTAAAACGTGGCCCTCAAAATTATTTAGAAAAATTTGATTTCCCATTAAATGAAAACGGAAGGTAATTTAATCCAATTTATTACCATAGAACTATGTCAAATAACGAAAAAATACTTAGATATTGGCTTGTATATTCAAAATGCGACATGATGTGCAGTTGATGTAAACGTGAGAAAAACACGTTGAAAAATAAACTCATGTCCTCGGTCTTGCTCCTGAGCTCTGTCCGAAGGGTAAGAGTTTTCTCAGCGTGAAAAAATTAAACAACAGAAAGTTTCAAATAAAAAAAATAAAAAAAATGTTCTTCTTAATTTTACGTCGCACACGAACCATAAAGAATTCCACTCTGATAATATCGAGAAAATTCACAACAGTATTAAGTAACTGACTGAATAAAATTAAAGCCTTAAGAGAAAAAGAACGAATTCGTTAGAACCTAATCATTAAATATTAAATTAGAAAAAAAAATTGTTACTATCTATATTTGATTGTAATGATTTACATAGGTATAAACGTGTAATATTATGATATGTGTATCGTCGTACATTCGAAATTAAAGGGGGAAATAAAATATATAATAATATGAGAACTTTTTTCTTTTTTTAATGAAAGTAATCTATTTTTCCGGTTATCGTTTAATTCAAATTACTTTTCGAGGCAAAAATCGCGGTTTCGTGCGCGCAGTGAAATCCTCATTCCCGGAAGGTAAAACATCCGGCTTTGTCCCCGCCGTCACAATTACGCCTATGCGTTTCAGCGTGTTTTCCGAGCAGGTTAATAATAATAATAATAATAATATTTTTTTTATGCTACCCACTCGTGTCGTATGCCCTGTCACGCGTCGTGTTCACTTTACTATCCAGTGGTACGCGCCCTACGTTTTACGTGCACGCGCGCGTCCAACCTAAAATAAAATAAATACTCAACTCACACTACCGCGTCCTATAGTCAAACGTCGTAGTTCCGTTGTTATTATTTTTAAAAATTTTTTTTTCACGGGATTGTCGTCGTTAAAAACCGTTTGACTGACGACTCGGCGCAGTGTGCCGTTATTCGCAACCGCCCGACGACGGCTAAAACCACCTTCTCGTCCGGAAAAACCAATCGACCCCACCGCCGACCCGTATAGTGATAAAGTGCGCATCTGCGTGTATCGTTATTCGTTTTTTTTTTCTCCGATTCGGAGCGTTTTCATTCATAGTTTGAAATACGACGACACGACTGCCGGTGACGCGGCCGTGCACTGTACCAAACGAGACCGGTAGCGGCTGCTACTGCGGTGCCGGGGGCGGGAGCCCGACGGATTTCCAGCTCGGGGTTTCCGCAAAAACGCGTTTGGTTCGATCCCGAAGTTATTCGCACCGCGTACACCGGCGGTTTCCAGACTTTTACGGCCACGAGACCGCGAGAAAGTTTCGTTTGTTTAACGAAGCTCCCGTCGTCGTAAACTCTATACCGCAATTTTTCAATCATCAGTCGACGCCAACATCGACCTGATAGTCGAGCAAATTTGAAATCGTTCGCCGTGTCACGGCGCACGCTTATAATACAATTAGGCCCTCGTCCCACTAGGGCGACGCAACGCAACGCGACGTTGACGCGATTTAAAAAAATAGTTGCCAAGTAAAATATCGTCATGAGTTGTGCACACTACAGGCGATATTTCGGCAGTTGCTCAGTAGTCAGTAGCAATCATGTCGTTTCTGAAGATGACGAGTTTTGTATTGTGTCGTATATTGGGTATCGACACCGTAAAATTAAAAATAAAAGGAAATATTGGATACATCCATAGATACAAAATAATATTAATTGTCGAACATTTGTTGCCGCTAATGAATTAATGCAAGACGATGTAAAATTTCAATCTTTTTACGTAATGTCCCTTCTAGTGTATTCGGGTATTTTCAACTAGTTCAGTTTTCTTCTTTTGTTTTTGACATATCGTCAGTGATATTTGCCAAATAATAATACAATTATGATATTACGAAATTTGTTATGTGGTTGACAAGGCAACTTTTATTAAGCGACTGACAGCACGAGTCGCGCGCGATTAGTTGCTTTCGTGTCGCGTCGCAGTCACGTCGCAACGCGTCGCTGGGAGGTCTCCGATATATCAACCCGTGTTTTATTAAACAAACGATTATCGCAAGATATTTATTTATAATCGCGTTGCGTTGCGTCGCCCTAGTGGGACGAGGGCCTCATACTCATCGGATTCGGTCACTTATTTTTTAATAAACAAAAAAAAAAAACAGTTTAGAATCAGAAAACGTCGTTTAAACAAAAACGTTCAACGCGGTTTTATTACACGTTATCAAATACATAATATTATGATACTCGCACGATTCGACACAAAAGTGGATTTTCGTAGAAAAAAAGGATCTTAAAAAAAATCACATTCAAGTCGCGAGTGTGTGTGTGCGTGCGCGTGTGTGGGTGATCCCAACACCCCCGTGCTCGTTTCCGTCGACCTTTTCTTCTTTAACCCTTTCGATTCGTGGAACACGCTCTGACGACCGCCGGCGTATACCGTTTACGAGACGCGACGACGATTTCAACGGCATTACGTCTGCTCTAGATCCGACACGTTCGTCTCTTGGCAGCGCGACGCGACCCCGTCGTCTCTCTCGGTGTATCGATCGATTCGCGAGCGCGTCCTACCACCACGTCGGTGGTTCGGAGAAATCGTCGGTCGAGTTGTTTTCTTCTCGATGAATATTTATTACGATTTTCCCCGCGGATTTCATGCAAATTTCGCGGCGGTTCGCGTCCCGCCACGATCCCGCGGCCGCGGTTCAAAGACCACCGGCTATTGATTCCGCTTTTGATTATGATAGATAACCGCGTCGCGTCGGCGGCGGTGGCGGTTCAAACTTTTCGGATAGAAAACAAAAATAAATAACACGATCGCTCGGAACGTCGAACGGCGCCCCGCGTCATGTACAGCGCGACTTCGTAACGCCGTCGTTGTTCCGAACACGACCGTTTGGCGACGAATGCGAATCAACGTCGAACGTACGTGTCGTTATAATGATAACACTTAGGCGCGACGCGTGCCCACCCGAGTATATCATACGGTCGACCGAAACGATCCGAACGCCGACGATCGTCAATATTCGAACGTCGAATCGGTCGCGATTTCCTGACGTTATTTTGTGTGACGTCACCATCGTTCGAGCTTTCGTACACGTACGTTTGGAGTAAAAAAATAAATAAATAAAAATTCGTAAAAACGTCATTTAGCCATACATTTTATCGCCCGTAGTTCGTATCCGACCGGTGCTTAGTACTTTTATCGGACACGTTACCCACGTGTTTATTTTAGCGACTCGAGTCGGAAAACTGCCGTCGGAGTGGTTCGATTGCGGTGCGGCACATACGTCAGACAGACCGATGATATATATGCGTTCGGTGTCGAGTTTCTATGTTATCGGCACTCGTGTGGACGCATTGAGACGTCAGAGAGATAGAGATAGATAGAGATAGATAGAGAGAGAGAGAGAGAGAGAGAGAGAGAGAGAGAGAGAGAGAGAGAGAGAGAGAGAGAAAGATACATAAAGAGAGAGAGATACAGAAAGAGAGAATGGTAGGTCGTGACAACTATGAATACGAATCATGTTTGAAATGAGTACTCCTGTGGGATGCACATTTTTTTTCTTTTATGTACCGAGTATAAGAGTATAAGGTTGATGAGTATAAGAGGGCAGTTTTGTTCGATATTTGACTAAAATATATCTTGCCTTATGTCAACGATAAACGACAGGTTTATTTATGAAAAAAATCAGTTACTTTCGATCGTTTTCGCTAACGTTGTGTATTTGTATTTTTTCATAAACACCCCAATAAAATGGATTATTTGTCGTGCTCTGTAACGTTTATTGTTGTTTGAATAGTCGAGTACAGGAAAATATACATGCTTATATTATATAAAATAAAGCAAGATAATTTTAATAACATATTATAAAATGTGTAAACAGATTTTAAAATATTAATTTTTTTTTTTGATTGATTTAATTTTGTATATTTATTAGTAATTAATAACCAGAAATCTCTTAATACAATATTTATTTGAAATATAATACGTTAATTCAAATTTCATTGTTTAAAATTTTTTTTCTTCTAATATTCACCACTACTAGTAATAATTAGTGCTACATGTTTTATCTGCTTGTAAAAATATATTTTTCTGATTTTATATTTTACTTGTACAATCAGTCGCGATTTTTATATTGACTTCATATCGTCCGATTATGATGTTTAAATTCGGAACCGGTTGTTTACAAACCAGACCTAATCAGGATATATTTGTATTTTGTGACATACCTTTCAAATTACTCACTATTTTAAACAAATCGTAATACCAATATAATATTTTATGTTTAAAACGCGTATATCACTTGACGTAGAAATATTCGTTTGAATTATTCTTTGAATATCGCCTATCCGAAAACTCGCGCAGTCTTAACGGTCGGAACGCGATTCGTGCGCGTCCGTGTCGAGAGGTTCGTTTCCGTTTCAGCGGTGATCGTTGCCGATCGATTCGTCGATATCATCCGACCACCGTATCCGATACGAGACGCGGTGTTTTATCGTTCGCGCACGCCGCCGGTAGCCATCAGCCGAAGGCTTGTTTGGAAATAATTTTCGCGAGGGAGCCCAGAAATACGTATTCATGTAAACGTCGGCGGCCGTCCGGGGCCCGTCGTAGGGACCCACGAACGTTTGATCCGGAACCGCTCGCTAATGCGGATGATAAACGTGCTCTGGGCGTTTCACGTCTCGTGAACACAATCCGGATTACGCGGCATAATATTAATAATAATAGTAGTAATAATAATAATAATAGTAGTAATAATAGTAATAATAATAATAATAACGAGGTGGCGGCGACGACGATACAGTGCGGCAGGTCGGCGTCGATGACGTACGGAAAGTGAACTCGGAAACGGAAATTCCGATAACGCGCGCATTGTGGCTGGGAACGATCGAGATCCACTCGGCTGGTGAGTGCCGCACAGTGTTTCCAAATAAAAATATGGCGGTCAAAAGAGTCAATTTAAAATTTCAAAATTTAGTTTCTCTAATCACGCAATTTTATCCATGAGCATTCGAGGGCTTATTATGTGTATTTTTGAAACCTAAATATTGATTTTACTCTTACAAAATATGCGATGAAATTGATACGATCATTTTTGTTTAATAAATCACATTATCATAATTTTTGTTTTATTTCAAAATGTAGTTTATATAATTTATTTTTGTACTACGACGCGTTAAATCATAATTTATAACATCTATAATGATGTTATTGTTATATTATGTATTTTAATGATGCCTGATAAAATATCATTATTATGACAATGACAATTATTATAATACTAAAAAAGATTAACTTATCGTTTAAGTATGTTTATTCATCGAGTTTCACGTTGTGTCGATAATATTCTATTATCAAATGACCAAATGATAAATATTTCGATTACATTAACTGCACATAGTTGCACAGTTTTCGTTGGACGTTTTACGTTAACGGATTTTACAATTTCTTATTCAATATGGCTTTAAAAGAAAATATTACTCGCGCAATGATTCACGAACTCATTTTGAAAGAACCCAAATTAATATCTTATTTATTAATTAGTTAATAATAGTTAATATATTATTAAAGAAATGATAAGTACACCCACCAGAGCAAAAAAATGTAAAAAAAAATGGAAAGACACTGAGCAGAATCAAACCGAATGTCACCCGAAGAAGCTTTAGCGTATATCATGGAATGTAACATGTCTGTAGATACATGCGTATAATACAACTCGTGAAAAAGCATTGAAACATGGTCATAACCTTTTCCCGTCATATAAAAAGATTCTCGTAGCAAATAAAAAATAAATATATCCGTCTATAATGGATGTAACTGAAAATGAGTGCACCACTCCAATCTTTACTCGATAAAACGTCATTTAGACTATTGACAATGATTTCTAAAAATACTGAAGAACGTACTGTTTATAATTAGAAAAAAAAAAGCAATTTAACAGAAGAAATAAAAAAATTTAATTATTTTAGAGGAATCGTTTAATGTGACACGGATGATGACAATTATTTTAAAAAAAACATTTAGTTACATAATACGTCACTTACCATACCGTTTACCATTATTTTTTTTAAGTAATATTTTAATAAATAAAAAAAATGTATCCAAAATTTAAGATTTTTTTCTTATTTTTTAGAACGGTCGTATTAATACGATTCTTAGTTTTTAAGGATTTATCAGCGTATTAGAAGAAAGTCGTACAATGATTGTTATAAATTCTCATTTATAGAGGTACTGACTAAATAAATTGATTCAGCAGTTCAAATGTTATGCACCTAACATATTTTGGCCAGCATATTTTCATTTGGAAACAGGGGAGAGATGGACGCGCGGCGTTTTCGAAAACAAAGACGGCGATCGCGGGGAATGACGGGCATCCGGCCCGCTTTTCTCGACTCCGGCCGGAATCCCGTCTCGGACGCGGGGGTTATTAGCTCGTGCACCGCGTTTCGAAAACGATCCCGCGGTGTGCTTTGGGGTTTTGTCGGCGGCGGCGGCGGCGCGTGCGGCGTTCGCGGGTCGCCGAAATAACGACGAAACGTTCCCGAGGTTAGGCATTTGCGTCCGTGCGCCGGCAGCCGCACGAAAAACGTGTACCCTGACCGCCGCCCTGCACCCGATCGCGTCGGACGAAATACTCGGCGGCGCGGCGTGCGTGTGTGTTTTTGACGGACGCGTTTTGTGAGAAACCGACGCGGATTCTTCGCTCGCGGTCCGCGTTCAATGTCGAATCAACAACACGTCGAATCGTTAAGCCGGGTTTACACGTAACAATAAATTCCAGAAATTTATCGTAACGATCGAATTGTTTCGATTTATTGTTATGTATAAATAGGACATTGTAACGATTTATTGGAATTGGAATTGGATCGGACGATTGACGCCGAGCGGCATCAATTTCTGCAAATCGTAACGACAAGTTGGAACGTGTAAACATTGTGTAGCAACTGCAATTTATAGCTACAATTTGATTTAGTTTGCATTGGCCGTTCACGGAGGATAGTTCGTTATTCGTTGACAATTTTTTTTTTATTTCTACTCAAATTATCATGGCAGAACAAACACCTCGTGACAAGCAAACACCTCGAGACTTCTTGAGAGGATTTATTGAGCTATATCAAAGTTTTCCCTGCTTGTGGCTTGTTAAAAGCAAAGAATACTCATGACAGAAATAAAAAAGCCTTGCTCATGAAGAGATGGTTGAAAAGTATAAAGAGTTCGATCTTTCGGCAGACAGAAACACTGTCGTGAAAAAAATTAACAAGTAGGTAATAAGTTTATATGAGAAAATTCCCTTTGCTTCAGCAACCATTTGCGGCTCCACTTTCTTCTTGGTCTTCGCGACTGTTTTGCTTTTTTCGCTAAACAAACTAGATATAACGACCACAACAGTACTTCCTCCATGGCGAAAGCTAATGGTTAACTGAGTTGTGACGAACCGTGGTCGACAAAGAATATTGGACAAGAAATCGTAGCGTGTAAACAATATTCACTATTTCGATTAATTGGTACAATAAAAATGACGATAAATTGTCAATCACATCGTAACGATTTATTGTTACGTGTGAACCCGGCTTTGTCCACACTATGCCGAATGGTGTCGATCGACACGATCAAACAAGTGTGTACGTGTCGCCCGGCATTGTCAATACATGTCGAGTCGAGTCGAACGCAACCCGAATCAAGTCGGTACGGATCAAAGAGAATCGAATTGACAACAGTATGTAGTACACGTGTAGACGTGTCGAAGTGTGTTGCTCGAATTTTAAGCTACAGCTTCTGGTACAAAAATAAGATATTGCTTGCTTTGATATCTTCAAGAGGTAGCCCGATGAAGTGTAAGGATCTCTCCAGACGCTAAAAAACGTAGTGTTACTGCAAGGCGTTGGCTCGCGGGAATAGCTTGTCCGAATGTCGTGTCTTTTTTAACGATTTTCGGCGCAATCATACTTAATAAATGTTCAAAATCGAAATTATTCGTCCTAAAAAAAAATGCTACAGCCCAAATCACATCTGTATTCTAAGTTCAGTTCATCAACCTCGTCCACCAATAAATCCTTCATAATCCTTCATCAGTGCTATATTTTTTTCTGCCTCGGACAAGGCTGGGCCTTACCCGAAACCTCCTTGGGCGACGGCGACGAACCTGTTGGCTTTTAACGACTCCAATTATAATTGCGACAGCTGCCACTGCAATGTCTTCTGAATCACTCATTTTATAGGCGATTAATTATAATCAACAATATTGAATATATTAATAATAATAATAATACACACAAAACACACCCGTAAAACACACTCGATATACGTGTCGGTACAGTTGTGTCGGTCGACTAGTCCACACATAATATGGTGGCCAAGCTGAAAATCGACCGTGTCGATCGACTCTGTCATTCGGCATAGTGTGGACGCGCGAATCGAGCCGGCGAAATAATAAACCGGAAACGCGTCCCGGCAAAGTCGTTCGCGGAATCGTCGTGCCGGCGGTATTATCATTACAATTATAACGCATTATTATTTATATTATTATTATTATTATTATTGTTGTTGTTACTATTATCGGTGCGATTGACGCCGAAACCTTCAACTCGGGTAAAATACGACGCCCACGTCTGATTCTGGTTAAACGAGCACAATGATATCATTATTATTACGACGAAAGTTTTATGAATTTAACCGAAAGAACAATAATACCACATAATGACGTCACACCGTCTCTTTCGAATCGAACAAATGGCATTCGGAACGAGCCTTTGAAAACGGCTCATATAAGCACCGTTGCAGTTTGTTTTTGAGCCATAGCCGTGCGTGTTTTCACTCGTAATTTATTTAGAAAATATTACGAGCAATATAATAATATTATGGTATTCAATCTCACGGCGCACCGATTGAAAATGGTCAACGAACGCCTTTTACAATTAATACAGTAGTTTAAGTTACCTAATAATTAAATTATAGTCATATTTTAGCAACTAAATAGGATTTTTAAATCTCTCAATTTTAAGTATATTTTGAAAAACAATTTTTTAATTTTTGATATTAAGACTTGGAATTTTAATTTGCCCTAATTCGTACACTCACCTAACAATACATTACGAAATAATAAATCATTTCTTAGGATTTTTTTTTAAAAGTATTTAACTACATTTTAGTACGATTTTTACTGAATCAACTGTTTGAACACAAATTTTTAACTTTAAATTAATGTAGAAAATAACTGGTCCATCTAATATTTATGAAACATCCTATACAGATAAAATAACACATTTTAAATGCGTTGGTGAAAAAAATGTCTCCTCTGTTCAGAAATTGTTTTTAAATGGTTTTGATAAAATAAAACCTACCAAAAATTATACAGGAAACGGTAAAATATATAACCGATATAATATTTGAGGCTTTGTTCAGAATCATTCAATAGAAGAAATTATTCATCGTTTATTTAAAATGCAATACACCCATCTCCATTATCTGGTCCGAGTAAGAGTAGTTTAGAATACATAAATGTTTATATATGTTTAAGAATCAATTACATAAATGTATGATATGTATTTTATTTTATTATTTTTTTATTTTTTATGCTCTTGCCATCACAAGTAGGCATTTATGATATTTATAACATTTACGTAAGCACGGTAATTAGATTTTGGAAGAAAGGTATTTTTATGAAAATATAACACGTTATTTTTATTGCATACATTTTTAATTTTAGTTACAATTAGCGTATTTTGAATTAAATATAAGGTATATAATATATAATTAAGTTTTATTGAATTCGATGAATTTACATATCAATAATAATGTATAACTTTGAAAAGTTCTTAATTGTCAAGACTAGTGAAATTGTTATTTCATAAAGTTTCAAAAAAAAAAGGAAAGATATTTTATTGATTGCAGAGACGTGTTTATACATTACTTGCATTAACTTCATTAACAAAAACAATACAATTTATCAAACAAATCTAAGGTAGATGAATTGAAAAAAAATCACAAATAATGTATTCATTGCAATAATGACTCTGGAAATGTGACATATATAACAACTATTTAATTTTATAACAATTTAAAAACAAACCTTATCTCTTTTAGTAATGATTATTGCACTCACTATAATATTCTAATATTGTGTCTTACAGTTGAAAAACATCGTTTTACAATTTCTCATTTATACATACTTATGACATTTAATTTAAATTGTCAACCCAGTGGAGTCGATATAATGGATAGAATTTCCGTCAGAAATTAGACAGTTATTGATTGTTTTCGACACGGGTGTTTACATGCACTCTAATTTCCGTCTAAAATTCACCCGTCCAAACTTTCAATATTGATTGGGTTGATCAACGAGATTTTTAAAGGAAAATTCATCAAGATATTGATTTTCGATAGAAGTTTTGTATGTTTTAAAGACTCATAAGGCTAAAAAACATCTATTTTACACTATTTTTATTTAATATATATATATATATATATATATATATATATATATATAATATATATGATATTAAAACAAATCAAAACATGAACTTATTATTTCATACATTTTACGAAATTCCATGACATATTTCTTATAAGACTTGTTTTTTGAAAAGTTTAGCGATTCAATTTCGTATTTTCAGTAACTTAAAGATTTCATTATATGTTTTTTTTTTTAATTTGAAGAAATGGCGTACTATTTTATACCACAATAAATATTATGGTCCACAAATTTTAACCTGTAATGATAATTTGTATCAACTTATAATAAGTAGACTAATAAATGATGATGCAATAATTATCCAAAATGAGATTAGATGATAACGATAAAAATATAATAGGTATCATCACAAAAATAAAAAATTGAAATTTCAAAATTTTTTGAAAAATTAACTCTGTAAAATGGCTATCTCAAAATTAAATTAAATTTTTTATTGAGATATTAATATAAATTTAAATACAAATTATTATTTATTATCCAGTCTCGTGAGTCTTTAAAAAAAAAAAAAAAATGTGTTTATCTTTATTACGAACGAGAATATATAAATAAAAAAATGTTTTAAAAAAATAAAAGTAAATAAATGAAAAGAATCATAAAAAAAATGTCCAAAATTCTGTACCGCATTAATTAGTACAATATGTGAAATGTAGTTAAGCCATCATAACATTAAACTGGAATAAATTTGATAAAATGCGACAAGACCGATCGCTGTCACCAAAATACGGTTGTGTGCCGCTGAAGAACAGTTTTTCTGTAAAATGAATAAAAAACCACTTTAATAATTTAATTTGTTCATTTATTAATCTATATATATATATATATATATATATATATATATGTATATTTAATATTTTAATACATCAATGCGTAATGGTATTTATATCTAGCGCATAATCTCCAAAACTACTAATCTGATCGCTATGCGTTTTTTTTCAAACGATAGAGTTAATCGTGGAGAACGTTTTAAGCATTATATAAATTTTTAAAAGTTAATTGAGTAATTTTTTAATTGGTATTTGTAATTTCAGCTAATGCCTTTGCATAATTTAAATAAAACAAATAACAATACGAATAGTTAACAGTTACTATGCAACTTTGCGTGAAAACGGTACTGTAAAAAATGCAATGGTTTTGTTTACGACGTTTAACACCCTCGGTATCACACAAATGTCCGCAATTGCCTCGGACCGGTTTACTTTACACTCGCTCTCTCTCAAGACGACAGTTATAGACGTGTCGTTTATTGAATCTATTTAGTTAAAATCCCCGGTGGAAAAATTCCAAATGAAAATCAAGCTCCATAATGCACGTAAATTTATTGTTTTCTCGGACATGTTCGCATAAAATATGAATGAAAATAGAATAAATAAAAATAATACGTTTGTAAAGGAAATAAATTAACACACAATTCAGATCCATGCTTTATTAACTGACCAATTTCACGCAATATATTTTTGAGTTGGTTCAGAAAATAATTTACATATTAAATATATGCGCCTAATCAAAAAACTAACAACACGGTATACCAAGCAGTATGTGTATATGATATTATGTACCGTTAGGTTATAAAGAACTCGAACAAAGCCGGGCGAATCAGCTAGTCGCACAATAATTCACTTGCCCGCTGAATGGTTTATTTATTCATTTATTTATATATTTAAAATACAAAAACCAATCCTAGTGCAATAGTAAGTTTGAACCGGTTGCCTCTTAGATTTTTACGTTGTAACCGGTTGCCGATACCCACACGTTTTTTCTACAATAGACTAGTGTGTTCGCAGACGTTCATGGTAAAATTTCGCAAACACCATCGTCCAAGGGCACCATAAGTCTAAAGCGCAAATGACTTAGTTCCAGTGACTCTTCGAAGTTCCACGTTACGAGTTCAGGTCACGGTTACCTCGACTTGAGTCCCTATATATTTTATTTATCGACGCTTTTATAGCAGTATACACGCACACACGCTCTCTGATTTTAGTTCTAAAACGGTTATAATATTTTAATTCATAAAAACAATATTTTAATATTTTAATTAAAAATTAAAACACCGATTATTAATATTCAACGGAAGAGCTATATTTTCTATATTCAACTGTATTTTTTTGATTCGATAGGTAAAACGAAATATTAATATTGTATTGCTGTGAAAATAAAATATTTCACCGCGATTTAAAATAGCTACATCATTTTGCGATGTATGCAAGCTCTAGACGAATACATTTTTGGTTTTCAAATCGTCCCGACGATTTTCAGAGTATCGATTCCAATAAAACGCATATATTAATCATTTAAGCAACGGGTACTCGTTTTAAACTCTAAAACTGGATCCAAAAAACCGGTTGTATATTGAAGAGCGCTTATTTGATTCGCAATACATTTTAGCAGTTTACGTTTCCAGAGTATTTTCATAAGCTTTGTAATATGCAAAGCATGGTCGTCGTAAACATATTGTTTATTTGAATTTATCGTTTTCTTAAGTAATTTTAAATTTAAGACGGCACTTTAAATAAAAATAATTTTCGATGTGAGTGCGTATATATATATATATATATATATATTTGCGTGTGTGTGTGTGTGTGTCTGCAAAACTGATTTGTATTTTATGTCTGAGGCAAACTATCAAGGCAAACATATTGTATTTTATGTCTGAGCGCATAACATTAATACTTCGTCATATAATTACTAATTAATATATCTTGTCCGAAATCCATTAAAGTTGTTTATCAACTATGCACGCGTTAAAAAATCAAACACAAAATTGGCAACGGTTACCCGCGCGTCGATGCTCACGTACCGTCATTTTTACGGTGCATAGGCGCAGTCACTTTTTATTCATTCAACACGTATGTATTTTAATTTTATTTTAAAAATCTTTGATATTCGCTTGGCAAATAAACCACGAGTCGTGCGCAACAAAGTTATCCGATAATTATTATTGCAGTGATCGTGAACGCTGATAATAATGGTCGATACGTTTTATTGGACGTGTGTTCAACACGATCGGACCGTTGTTACTGTAGACCAGGGGTCGGCAAGTGATTTCTACTTGAGTCCGGAAAACCAAAATAATTCGTAAACGGGGTCCGTAGAGAAAAAAATTAATTTTATTACATTTTTCAATAGTTATTACTAAAATGTTAAAATGATATGAAGAGTTAACATGCCTTGTGATGTTATATACCAGGGGCGGCCAAACGGTCGATTCCGATCGAGTTTTCAAGGCTCAAGGTGAGAATCCGTTAACTTTGTTCTCTACTTGTTTATTAAAAAAATTGTTTTACAAAACGATGTCTTTTTTAATAATCACGACGGAAATTGAAATAACGTACTTATTAAACTATCAAAGAAAGATATGTCGACGGTCCAGATCACTGCCTTCCGCGGTCCGGATTTGGACCGCGGTCCGCCAGTTGCCGACCGTTGTTACTGTAGACGTTTCGTGCGTACAGTATTATTGCCGACCGTTTTCGTCGAGACTTACCCTGATTACCCAATAACCTGAGTAATAACAATAGGCTCGTTAGCCGTTAAATCATACGAAAAACTATCGTTAAGTTTAAACGTCAAATTATTATGTCGTCGATTAATCGTCAGTTATTTTTGTTTTATGAGTACGTATGAAACGATACGCGTTAAAAAAAAAAAATCTCGGATTTCCGCGAAAAGTCAATATGGCCCCGCGTTATGATATTATACGGTTTTAATGTTTGAGCACGAAGAACGTGGTTAGGTATCATGCACACGTCGCGAAAAAAATATGTCATTTGTAATGAAAAAATCGAAATTCATAATTTCGTATTGTTTTCGAAACGAACGTATCGAATATAATTCGATATCGATATCGATTAATATCGATATAATAATAATATGATCGGTACGGTAACACGATTTTCACATTTGGAAAAGAAACAAAGAAAAAACAAAGGTATCTCGTACAATGTTTTTTTTTTCTGCGGACGTGTGCTCGGCGACGGGAAATTCGATTTCGCGACCTTTTATGACACCGAGCGGATTAATATCCGACACCGACGAACGCGACCGACACGGCTTTGAAATTACATATATTACCTATGTATATGGCGGCGGCGGCGAACGCACGCGACGGATTGTTTGAAAACATTTGTCGCGACACGCGCAATATCGCGGCGACGGGCGGCGACGCACGTGTTATGTTATATTATTACGTTATGTACGTGGCGGATCGGCCGGGTGTTACGCGTGGCACCGTCTGCGGCGGGATCCGGTGTGCGATTTTATTCGTTTCCGCGGAACTATACGCGCGTGACCGTAAAACGCGGACGAAACTCGCGGTCGTCGGAGAACGACGAGGCGCCGCCGGAGCGGGGTGGCGGTATCGAGTCACACGGGTCGCTTTTAAAGCCCACGTGCGCACGGTAAAAACGGCACAAACCCCCCGAGCAACGGGATACAGGGTGTCCAGGGACGATTCGAAAAATGCGACAGTTTTCGTTCCACTCGATATTATAATATAGTATATTCATATTTTTATTGTTATCATAATTTTTTTTTTTTTTTTTTGATTCCGCATCTCCAAATTTAAAATGTTGTTTTATAGCTTTATAGAAAAACCAACATAACCGTTTCGTGAATTTTATTTTTAGAAAACTCTCGGTGATTAAAATTCTAAAAACGTTCCATCCGTTAATTTATTAAGTTTTTTTTTTTTTCTAAGGTTTTTGTAAACTCTAATAAAATTGTTTATCGATATCACTAACGTGTTGAAACTATTGAATAAAATACCATAACTATAACTGAACGTCATACATGTAAATGAAATAAGCATTCTAAAAAAGTTAAAAAATGTCAATGAAAAATAATGACGTGACTTTAATAAGAAATTTCAGCGTCAAAATGTTTCTGAAAACCAATTTTCTTTAAAAATTATTGTAATTCAGTAATATTGATGAAAAAAAGACATTGGAAAATGCGGAACAGAACAAAATGTATTGCGTTTGTCGAAACACCCTGTATGTTTCCGACTCGCGGTGAGGCGCACCGAAGCGCGCACACGTGAAGCGGAACAATGTCGCGCGCCGCGCATTGGTCTTTGCGGCGTTAACGTCTCGCGCGTCGCGCCCATGATATGCACACGTGCGTGTATTTCGTACGCAAACTTTTTTCACCGAGTTAACCGCATTAATTAACAGCCTCACCTCAGCATAAAACGTAAAATACAAAAAAAAAAAAAATAATTAATTAAAATAAAAATAAATCAAAAAATTCGTGAAATAGAATTTTGTACGTGCAAATACCAATATGAAATTCTTTTTTTTTTTATTACTTTATTTATATTTCCACAATATGTTACATAAATTTTGAATAATAAGTGAAATTGATGAATAAGATAATTACGGCGTGAAGGACTGATTAAAGGTACCTATAAAAATATCGAAATTCGAATTAAACAGACATTGCATTTTAGGTCATTTTTAAGTTTTTCTGACGAAAAAACTTAAAAATCGCATGTTTTTCAATGTCTAGTTATTGTATCATTTTACAGATTTTCACTTGAAACTTCATAAAAACTTCATTGGATTCGTATGAACATCTGCAATAAAAATATTGATATTCGAATTGAACGGACATTTCATTTTAGGTCATTTTTAAGTTATTCTGACGAAAAAACTTAAAAATCGCATGTTTTTCAATGAATATTTATTATATAACTTTACAGATTTTCACTTGAAACTTCACGAAAAAATCATTGGATTCGTATGAACATCTGCAATAAAAATATCGAAATTTGAACTTACCAGACATTGCATTGTAGCAAAACCTAAAAACTATTTATTACTTACGTGAAATCGCAGTTTTATTTTTTTATTTTTTTCTCGGTGTCCTCTAAGGTCCGACCTTGTCGACTTTGAATATAAACCGATGCATTTCGGGCGAGCCTTAGAAAAGTGACGTCTCCGGACTACCGCCCGGTGTGACCTCTTCTAGATCCAGCCCTACGCATGGCCGGCAAAAGAGACCGCTGTCAAGGAAGAACTTAGTCTACGAGTCTAGTGTTAAAAAAATAATAATAATAAAAATAAAAAACACAGAAAAAAACCATTTGGATACGATCACTGAGAATGAAACACACCTTGTAGCCGACTGTGAATCAAGCCCCGGGCTCGGTGCGCACGAAAATAGGCCAAAACGTACTGCGACTATCGAAACGAGCGTGTCTCGCCCACCCGGCTCTTATTTACCCACCGATACGCGTGGCGCCGCATGTGACGTTACGCAAACCGGACGACGATCCGACAACGCTTTGCCCGTGTGGTCCGTGTGCGTACGCGCTATCGATACGCCACACCTCGCGCTACTCGTGTCACTCTCAATCCTATATGCAGCCCTTATTTATTCATTTGTACTACTTTAGTTATTACGTATAACTTTATATTTAATATAACAACCCCTCTGTTTAATGTTAATTTTATGTAATTTCTTGTAAAATTAAATTATTAAATCTTCAAAAAAGACGTCGATAACGTTACTGATTTACGTCTTCGTTGTTGCCGTATAAATTTCACTATATCGATCGACTGCAAAATATGATCGCGAATAATCACACCGATGTTCGCACGTCCAACACTACAATGCGTTCAGTATATAGTGTGTTATAGGCTTATAGCTATATCATACACGTAGGTCGTTACCAGTGTTTATTTCAGGCATGTCTACGGGGGGGGGGGATATGCTCCCTGTACTCAATCTACCGCCCCCCGAACTAAATCTAAGAAAACAAGAATTTTCGACTCGTTTAATTGTTATTTGCATCATAACAAAAAAATTTATGTTAGTTCTTTCTCATACGTGATAACGGACTATTATACCATAATACACATTATTTTTGTAAAAAATCAAATCAAAATCATTATCAAAGGAATAATATGTGCATTAATATAAATTTGTATAGGAGTATTTTACCGTAATAAGTAACCATTAAATATAAATGTATAATATATAAAACATTATTGATTTAATCGCGGTACCAGGCAGTCGGCGTTTTTATCTATTTATAGATGCTTATAGTATTAATATTTATTAAATCCACATATTATTCAAAATGTATTTACTGTTAAACCACTCTCTATAGTCTCGATATGCTCATTTTATCAACATTCACTAGAGACTGAAGAACTGCCGAGAAGAATACCTACATAACTTTTAGTTTTTTTTTATAAATTATTATCTATCGATTCATCGTTTTAAACATGTATACAGATATTTACTATTCATATTGTTTTAGTAAAAAATATTTTTAAGAATGGGAAAAATTTGCTAGGAGAATTAAAATTAATATGCTGCACACTAATTGAAAATCGCTTTAGAGCTAAATTTCTATTATCGCATCGTTGGAAACAATCAGATTATAGGTATACAGGTGAACGGTTTAAATTATTTTTAAATTAATCATCAATGATATTCCCCTGTTTGGATGATGCGTTTATTTAATGAAATGTATAATACATAATATATTAAAAAACTAAAAATCTTTTACTCAATTATTTTTATTATTATTATTAATACTAAAATAATACATTTTTAACAAATTGATTATATCAAAATTTTCTTTATAGTATTTTATATTTCATGCACATGGTACCCTCGAAACGTTGTGACCCCCCCCCCCCCCGGACAAAATGCCACGAAAGAAACACTGGTCGTTGCCCATATGGTGGTTTTTGACATTTAAACACATTTATCAATATTTCAATATTATTCACGCGCCTATATTTAATTTAGTATTTAAGAGCAGCATTGAAACGTTGGATCTATGTCGGAAAACATCTTACGACGGGCCTGGGTTGGCGTTATTTTTCCACCCCGCGACGAGACGTGGGGCGGCGGTTCGTTTAGACGACGTCGTATTATTTGTATTTTGCGTTTTCCGTCTCGCGAGTCGCCCCCGGCATAAACGTTACGTCGCCTCGTGCAGTAGTGTGTACGGTAAAAATTCTATATATATTATACCTGAGGTGGCCCATAGGTCGATCGTGACACGAGTTAGAGACGATCGCGGTTTTTTTTTCATTTTTTCTAAAATTTTCCGAAAACACATAACACGAATATGAATGCATTTGTTTATGACTTTGTTTCATTGAATATAATAACGTAATATAAACAATCAAGACTGTTAACGATTAATGAAAAATGAATTCATAAACTGAAAGCGAGTGGATTGAACACCATACGTAATCTGATGAGCATTCCGTATTTTTAATTTTAATTATATCATTAAAATTTAAAAGAAACAGTTTGTCATAAAATCTTTGTTTTGTAACATTAAAATAACGCGTTCTTCAAATTTGAAATCGCATTATTATTTTTATCGAAAATCTTTTTATTATTATTATTATTATTATTATTATTATTATTACTAGTATTTGACTGCGATAGCCTAGAGAATCTCAAAAGTCAGTTAAAGTTTGCCACTCCTATTCTATACAACTGTCTAACTGCGATTGTGATTCGTCCCTGTATAGACGAGTAGGTTTCATTTTTTTTTTCACAGTTTAAATCGATATTAAAATTATTTTGTTAAAATAACATTTTATGAAAGAAGTAATTTGTTCAAGTCAATACCCGTGAAGTTTTTTTAGATTTTTCTACAGTACTACTACTATATTAATATAACGCCATGTACCTACCTATATTTTTAATTTTGAAAAGTGTTTCAATGTTTTTTTTTTTTCATTTACCAATATATTAGGTACCACACACAACAAAATATGTTATGTCACTACTCCGTTTCGCTAAAAAATAAAAAATAAATAATATGTTTATGTATTCTTTGCAGTATTGGTAATCAGAAGTGATTACCTTTGACGGAAACTAGAAACTCAAAAAACTCGCGAATAAGCATCGTAAACATTTTCTTTTCTCATAAAAATGTAGTTTCATTACACTTGTTTGAATTGTACAAACGATTGGTTGATTCGTTACTGTCAAATATACCGGAGCTAGACATTCAGAATAGATACGCAGGTATAAAAACGAGTGTCGTTTTCACGTTGGACAGCTGGAAATTTAAGTCGCTGTTATTTTTTATTTTTATTGAAATACGTTTTGTCAAATCGGCGCGGACTCGACCGTGGGGAAAAATCGAAAAATCTCCCCCTCCCCTCCCTGGTAATATGTGGGCGTCGAGTCAAGATTAACCGTATCGCGCACGCGCGTGCGACGAAAAATAATTATTTTTCAAAGTCTTTGTGGACGACGTGTAACCCTCACTATCATAACTATATCGTCGTGCCGTACGCTTTTCTTAGATAAACACAAAACATTTTCCCAAGGAAAACAATGTCATTAAATATTAATTTCACTAACGTCGCAAAAATATCACGATGACAATAACAACAATAACGAGTTCTCGTTACGCGTTTTCGCGCACCCGTCGCCACCGCCACCGCCGCCGCTTCCTGGGACGAAACCTAATGTCCCGACTTCGCATCACGAGGCAGCAGCGTCGATCGATCCGTGCGTTTTTCGTTATTATTATTTTTTTTTCTGCTAGAGTGATCGTGATTTCCCGTACTCGTCACGTTCGGAATCAAACGGATCCAGAGGGAAACGCCGCCGCCGCTGAAGGGCCACGACTCGTCCTTGCGCGAATTTCTTTTCCATCCCAAAAACCGGTTCCTTGTTTTTGGCCCGTTTCCGCCAAGTTTAGGTACATTGGGAATCATGTGCGTGCACAATGAACAAAAACAAAATCAATATATATTTAAATGATAAATCGCACATATTATAATATGTTATCATACAGGCCATGTGTCTACGAATGAATAAATTTAAAAGATATACCTAATAATAATAATAAAAGAACGATTTTTTACAAAATAAATATAATAATGTTGAATCGGCCATATCAAAAACAAAACAAGTCACTATTTTTATAAAAACGACTTTTTGTCATGTTTTATATCTATACACGTAATGACGTAATCCCTGAAAAAAAAGATTATAAATAATGTATATCATAGACGCAAAGAATAAATTTGTGTGAGTATAAATTATACCATCAAATATAAATTTCTAGATTTATTAAGTTATTCGTAGTTTGTGTAACATTTCAATTTTATGACTTATGTTGTTTTTGAAATGACCAGTGATAAATATCAGTGATTTACCTTCCGAAGTTAATTTTAGGATTCCTCATTCACACTTCCGCTCGTCGACCATTTTTCTCCATCCCCTTCCATGACAAAAACTACGAACGAAACCAACTGATCCATAGATTTATGCGCTTAGCGAATCCATTTACATTTCACTATCGATTATTATTACACCTGTTCCACTTATATTATCTTTGTAAAATAGTATCATATGTAAAAATGTGTTTTATTTTATTATCTGTGCCTTGGGTTTAAAAACGTGTGACAAATTTTAAATAAACGAAACGAATATAAGCCAAATCTGGACATTGACGAGTTTAGAAGTTAAGTTAATTTTAACTAAGATGATTGATGAGTTACTTTTTTTTGAAGTAACTAAGAACTTGACGAATTTGATTTTTACCCATTTTATTTAGTTATTTTTCAGTTCAACTGTTATGTAGCGACGTTAAGTATATTCCTTGAGTTTTTTGAACAAACTATTGTTTTTAAACAAAACAATAAAAATATGACGATATTATTATTCATAAAATAATACGGATAACATAAGATTATTTTTGTATAGTATAATCAGTAATTCGTGTTACTTTGTGTACCTGTGAATACATTTTAATGAAACTTGTTTATTGTGCTTTGGTTACGATTCATAAATTAAGTAAAAAAAAAATAAACAAATAATAAATAAACTGATTTTTAACCAAGTTAAGTTAATTTTTTTTCTATTCAACTTGTTACAAGTACGCAAGTTGAAAAATAAAATTTGTTTTTAAATTTTAATTTTAACTTATTTTACTCTATATAAACTTCACGAGTAAAAAAAAAAAAAAAAAAAATTGACTCGCCCAGCCTTGATATTGGCCATGTCCGTGTACAAAATATAAAACAATTTTAAAATTGACCACTTCATACAAATATTTGTATAATTTACTAGCGAATAAATACATTTGAAAATTATTTGATTTAAAAAAAAAAAAATAACGATTTTCAACAGGTATTTCTTTTCTAAAGGTTTCTCGATTTTTCTGTTTTTTCTTCTTTTTATTTAATGGGAATTGAATCTTTTCAGTTTTCGGCGAAAACGGTCCGTAGAGGAAACGGGCAATATTATTTTGGCGGAAACGGATATCGTCCGCCTCGGGCCAGCGTCATCCGGTTTATCAACTCTCCAGTGCACCGCTGCTGTATTATAACAACAGCTTATGGACACTGGCCACGCGACCTTTCTGCTACAAATTAAATCGTTAACGAGTCTCGCCGCGACGGTATTTCGCCCGTGAGCGTGTCACAGTCGAGGAGTGTCGAGAATAGACACTCACTTCTGTCGTCGTATTTCACACAGCGCACTTTGCCCGTTGTCGCAGACCGTACGTTGTTCTTTCGGTAAAAAAAAAAAAAAAACAATACCGACTCGTCGTTTCGCCCTACGATCGAATTCAACGATAAAATTACGTTCTCCGTCCGAATCGACTCGCGTCGCGCAACGAGTTCTCGTTATGCGCATAACGAACGACGTTCGGACACTGAAGCCACGGACCCGACGACGAGAAACGTATTATTATTCGTCAGCATCACACGTTGTACGTACACAATCCAAACGTGTTTACGGGCCGCGGTGGCGAGTGGGCAGCGTGAGAACGAAACCCTCGTCCTCTCGCGCTCCGGATCCGTACTGTCCGCCGTACGCGGTAACTTACGAATGGCCGGCGGTGTCGGCGCGCGCGTTACTCGACCGCACCGTTTTCGGCGATTTCGTTGGAGACACGACCGAGCACCGACTTTACTAATGAGTCATAAGTAGGGCAGAGGACTTGTAGCTCTAAAAAATCACCAAATATGCACTTAAATATACAAAATATGCATTAAAAACATGCTTTTTTAAATTAATATTTTTGATTAAAAAATTAGAATTTTTGTGTAGGTACTTATTACTTTAATGAATACATTTTATTTTCAACTTTATTTTACAACTGACGATTATTTGAATTATTTGGACTCTTTGAATTATTATTTTAACTGGATACTTCTTCAAAACTTTCAACTTCTTTGACTACTAAAAAACAATTAACAAAATAATTTAGTTTCAAATATTTAAGATTAACACAAATTTTTACCTTGGAAGTTGCTTTGGACAATAAGGTGTTTTTTCAAATTGTCAAACGTAAAACTTTTCCTATTGTCGGATAACAAGACTTTAAACATCGAAAAAGAACGTTCCACGTCAATGGAATTTATAGGAGCATATTTAAAGTAATATGCTAAATCGCCAAGGCTCCAGTTTTCAGGTATTCTGACCATTGAAGTTTCTTCTCCAGTTAAATTTTTTTTTTTGAAAACGCAAAATATGCACTAAAAACTAAAAAAAAAAAAGCAAAATATGCCCTAACCTAACCAAAAAAACGCAAAATATGCATTTATATGCACAATAAAATTTCAAAACTAGTTTTGTGGAAGCATGAAACGTATTTGTTTCGCACTCTGGTATTTTTGTGACTGTGCAAAAAAAATATGCAAATGCTACAAGTCATCTGCCTTAGTTATAAGTAATAACACCTGTGTGTCGTACTGACGCGGCGTATTCGAATGACGCGCTCGCACCGACGCCGAAGAACGTGAAAGATATTTTTTATCACGCGGGTTATCCATGATATAATCATAAGGTTTAAAATCGGTTAGATTTTATGAATTGAAACCGTGAACGAAACCGAAAGCACCGTACTGCGAGGCACAGGTGCCAGGTTTTAGAAATGTCACGGTGGGGGGGGGCTAAGGGCTGAGTTAAAGTCAACCCATTGTTTTAAATAAACCGTTCGAATTTATTAATTTAAATTAATTTACCACATTCGTTTAACATATAATATATTAAAAACAAACAAAAATTATTATTATTATTACTATACATAGGTAGTCAAAAATTACTTTTATATACATTATTTTTATTAGGGATAGTGAAAAAGTATTTTGGCTTATTTTTGTTTGGTTAATAAAATTGTGTATAGATTTTGATAATAACAAAAGAAGGCCCGGGTTATGATTTTCATAGGGGGTTCTTTCCCCCAGCCCCCCCGTACTTGGCACCTATGTCGCTTAAAACAGGATTGTCTCGTTTTTCCAGAATTGTGTCTCATCATCGTGATAAGATTTTCAACAGGACCCGTGTTTTGTCCCGCTTTACGACTTGGTCCCGCTTTTTTCCCTTCGTAAATAAAAAACGAATAATTTCATTAATAAATTTATTTTAAATAAAAAATGTAGAATAGGGTGAAACGTAGATGTGAATAAATAATTCTACGGACATAATCGAGTACATAATTTGATGAAAATTTTCATGTCGAAGACGAGTGTTAACATGAAAAACGTTACCAAATCATGAAATATAGTTGAAAATCAAATAATCTTTCAAAATTAAATAGTTAAAAATGTTCAAAAGTACAACATAAAGTACATTTCCCTAATCACTGTCATATTTTATGTAAACCATGAATTCGTATGCGTGTGTGTGTGTGTTCATCGAAGAGGGATGTAAAAATCGTCCCGTTTTTATCTTTTGAATACGGTCACCCTGCCGTATCGCATAATATGCGCACGTTGTGTACTAAAATCCCAGCAGCCCGTTTATCGGGTGGGTACACTAAATTATGGACACGGTTCGATTACTAGACGTTTTCAAAAAAAAAAATTGACATTTTTCAAAGTGAAAATTGAAGATTCTATGCGAAAAACGTTCTTTGTATGCGACGAAAGATCGTAAATTTGAAAACTTACTGTGCACGTTTTCAATGTTATACGGGTATACAATGTACCGATCTATGTACCTGCTCAATATTTCAGTCCTTATAATATCATTGAACCGACAACTTGAGAGACGGCACTAAAAAGTATCGATACACTCTGTTCAACGTATAATACTAGTGTTTATAATCAATGGTATGCAGTTTTTGCGCTACGTCGTGTGTGGTGAGCCTCGTATTTAAATAACACGTTCCAAAGCCTGCAACAACGCAACCGAATAACGTATACTTCGTCGAAGCCAACCGTCATACTGACAATTACACGGGTGACTCCGTGAATCGAAATCCGTAAAAACGCCAAAAAAACGAAACATTGCCAGATGAAATATGTGTTAGCTCGCCAGTTCAGAGACTAACACAGTGATCGTTCAAGTGCATACTCATCATTTCAGTTTAATGCCTCTGCGGTTATAGAAAAAACCAACCAGGTCCTTGTCCTTGTGTCATGTGGTCGGATGTTAAGCACATCTTTAGATTGGCCGCAGATTTTTTCCTTTTTTGATGATCTCGAAAATCTTTTTCTCCGCCTAGTCTCTTTCTTCACTTTTATCGTCAACTGACAAAACTTCAGTTCGTTCACTCTTTTCCCAAAAAAACGACAGTGGTATCTCTCGTATCTTTATTAATTTTTTATTTCTTTACAGTTTACGTTTCGTTCTATTATTCGTGATGTCTTCTTCATAAATAATCAATTCGTACGCACGTTAAGTAATATAATCGTCTAGTAGTGGACAACAATAATTTAAAATTAAAAAATATTAAAAATAATAACAACGATAATAATAAGAATACGTAACCACTAGAATTCAATTATCGTGAGACGCTGTATCCTTTTTTCGACAGTGTAGTCGTTCCTGTCTAACGTGTGTTTTTGTATCAATGTTGTGTATCTTTTGACACCATACACAAAACACAAACACACACACATACACACACACACACACACACACACACACACACACACACACACACACACACACACACACACACACACACTGATCCACGATAATTCAATTTAGTGCCTTACGAATAATTGACGTATACGCGTTGCTGGTGAACGAGCGTTACGTAGTGACGACGGCCGAGACGTCTTTATTTTTCTATACGACCGCAATCGAGGTCGCCCATTGTGCGGACGTTTCGCGGATTCCGCATCCGTGCGATAGACATTGTTACGACGATGTACGCGACGTACGCGAGCGCGGCGATTCCAGAAACGCATATCGTATCGTCCGAGGCATTGTTGCGCGTAACGGCAATAATAATACAATAATCATAATAACATTGTAACGACTACAAAACCGTCGTGTTTTACCGTGCACACCAGTGCTCTGCACAGTCCGTTTTTTTTTTTTTTTTTAGAACAAACCGAACTGGTACATTTTAACCGATTCCAGGATTGGACCGGACCGATAAAAAAAAGTCAAGCCAGACTAGACCGGACTGTTTCATTTGTATAGCATGATAAAATACTAGAGATGTAAAATTTACGTAATTTTTATTTTTAGTAATTTACCAGAATTTACGTAAATTTACCGTAAATTCTGTAAATTTGGTAAATTTAGATAATTTTTGTATATCACATTAGGGACACCTCAAGTACCATCTCAGTTCAATTTTAAATCTAAAAAGTTGCTGGACGAAACTTTTTGACAAGGATTTCTATACGAAAAAGTGTTTACAGAAAAAAAAAATAAATAAAAATAAAAAAAAAAATAAATAAATAAACATCATTGTAAAACCGCTTCACTCAGAATCTAATAATAAAATAGCCTATGACATAAACTTGATAATAATCTTAGCTTTAAATTGAACAAGAGGTAAATTTACTCAAATTTTTCAACTAACGGTGATGATCGTGATCGGCCGAGAGTACATTTTACGATGTACACACTTGTAAGACGGAAAAAAAACAAATATCTGTGCAACGACTGCAGCAACGTCCTCTTAATCGGGTGAATTCAGAAATTGTTTTTAAAAAAATCATGAAGTAATTAAATATTTCATGGATTAATCAATCGCATTTGCCCTGTTCGCATATGGCTGTCAGACTTCATAGGTCTTATGAGACTTTATCACTGAGTCGGCTATCTAGTTGTCTTATATATCTGAGGTTAAAATAAACCAGACCGTTGGATCGTCTCGGTTTTATCGCTACGAGTATTTGAGACCACTCGCGACTAATAACTAGAGACTAACCTTTCTCGGCAATTAGATTTTAGTCGGAACATAATAGTGTAAATGTGCTTTTTTTTTAGATTCTGAGAGAAACGAAGAACGTTTTTTGGTCTTACAGTGATGTGTTTTTTCTTTTTTTATGTGTGAAATCACTTTTCCCGGTAGTAATAATGCTCTGAAAATTCCATCCCACAACTCTATTTGGATGAGAAATTACACCAAGTCGGTACTTTGAAGAGGTCGTTTCTCCGTGTTCTCGATAGTTTTTCCAAACGTATGAAACTATTACCTGAAAATTGAGTGAAAACGGTAAAATGGAGTGTAAACGATATTCGTACAAAAATACATGTTTGATATTCAGCAATAAATCCAAAAATTATGGTGCCATACTTTTGAAATGTCCATCAGATATTAATATTACTTGAAAACAGATTTTGAAAATAGTTTTGTATACATTTAACCATTTTCAGTCTAATCTATAGAACTTTTAAATTATTGAAAATATTTTATCTTTTGGAAGTTTTTACCATAAAATATTTTAAATATTTCTTATAAAACCTGAAAATGCAATAAATCTTATTCATATGCTTTACTAACAGTACTGAAGAAATTTCAAAACTTATATTTCTATTAAATTTGAGATTCGTAAACGTAAACTCAACAAATTATTTTTTACATGCGCTTTATGTTGAAATTACCTTTTTAAACCTCACATAGCTTCTTCTTGCGTACGAACGCGATGTTACCGGCAATATGTATAATTCAGGCATTGTCTATAATGCCTAGACGTTTTATGAAATAACCTTGTTTTACAAGTACATTTTTTTATCTCGCCCTGATTTTTTTTAGTTTAAGTTCATTATAAAAACGTCCCATACTAATATTTTACCAAGAAGTCAGTAAAACAAAACTCAACTGGATTTCAACACTCAGTATAGTAATATTATTTAACAATGTAGGTACGTTCACTTTGTACACCGAAATGAAATTAATTTGAACACGAGTTTAATAAAATCGGACAAGATGAGAACGGCTTTCCGTTAAATTGTCTATATCAGTGGGTATTTCTAATTTGAACTATATAAATATACTAACCAAACTTTGATGTGGTGTTATATATTATAATGTCTAGGAAATTTATTTATACTACAAAACAAGCCGCGGCCCAAAGTACAATTTTTAAAGATACAAGCATACAGATTAATTTATGATTTCACAAGTTATACAAAAGTGAAAGTGGGGATGTTCTCGTTTGCAATTCTGAAAATAGGTCTGTTATATGAATAATTAGTGGTGCAGATGGGGATGAAGAAAGGATAATGTGATCGAGAATGGAAGTTGGGGACTTTGAAATTAATTTCACGTAATAAATCAGGACAATCGATAGATCCATCCATAAGCTTTCTCAAGAAGTCTTGATTAGCAGAAATACGCCTATCAGCAAGTGTTGTTAACCCAAGTTTAGTTAATACTGGCTCATAGTCATAGTGTGGTAGGTGAGTAATATGGAGTACCCTGGCAGCAAAATATAAGAATTTCCGTTGGACTCCCTATACTTGGTTTTTAGCAATTGCGGTATTAGGGAAATGTGTATATTATATTATAATTTGCCTCGCCGTTGCAGTCATTTTATAAAATGTCTAGGCGTCATATACGATGCCCGAATTATACATATTGCCGGTAACAGCGACATTATACTATACTATAGTATGCGATAATCACGTTACGACTACAGATATTGTTCGACGATTGTGCGGGGCCGGTGGTGCGTACCAAAGTTACGAGCGCAGGAGAAAACGAGTGTGGTACGACGAATTATAATTAACGAAGAATGGAATAGAGAAAAATAATAGAAAAAATAAAAAATAAATAAACTAAAATAAAATACGTTTTGTAAACAAGTTGCCTTCCTCGGGCGACCTTAGTTCGTTCACCCGCCCGTCGTTTCATTATGTAGGTAGGTATGTATTTATATATATATATTTTTTTTTTATACACAGTCCTAAATATATACGTATATTATATGTGTCTATGCATATGTGAAAAAAATCTACTGTGCCCACCTGTTGTGCGGTAGTGCAATACACCGCGCGCACAGTCATAATATATTATTATATTAATATTATATAATACGATCCGTCAGCGATCGCGGTCGACGCAGTTCGCTTGTCGGTGCGCGTGTAAGAAAAATAATACTATTCCGAAGCGATTTCCGACACGAATAACGATCATTAAAGATCAATGCGGCGTGCGTCGAACACGCGGCACGACGAAAAATCCTCTCACGAAAAGCCTCGTCGATACAATACAATAAAATATATATCTTCAGAAAAACAACGGTATAAAATAGTTTTCGAAAAAAAATCGTTGATATTCCTTTTTAAATCCGTCAATTTTTTCGATAAACTCTCGTGGTAAGGTTTGAATATCGTGTTTAAGTCGACATTATTTTCTAATCAAACTCGCGTGTACACATTAATCATTATTTGATATATGATATATCATTATATATATATATATATATATATATATATATATATATATATATATATATATATATATATATATATATATATATATATATATATACATGCCGTCACCGAGACAAAAATATGTTTTGTAATAAATCTAAATTAACAAAAAAAAAAAAAACCGTTAGTTATTACCCTATGGGCTGCAGGCCACAAATGATGTTATGTTGATTGTATAAATATATATATGTACAAATGAAGATAGGTATATGCGTGGATATTACATGTGTATATATATTGCGTATTCGGTTTTGTGTAGGCAAAAATGCGAAACATTTCTACGATTTCTCGTCAATGCTCATTTCATTAGAAAACGTAGATACAGATTTCGTTTGAACGTACTCGTAAGTCTCGGTGTGCGTATACCAGTACACACGCATTCCGCATACGCGTCTCGCCGTCTAACGAAAACTCTACGGAAACAGTGTACGTTTTTGTCTTTATTGTTGTTTCATTCTCACGAATACGATATTATAATATCGTTATTATATTTATAAAACTATATCCCTATTTATATTGTAATTACCTACTTGAGGTTTAATTTTATTCATTAATTTCATTCAGACCGAAAACAAAGTGCTCGCACACTCACACGTACGCCGCCGTCGCACGCACACACACACACACACACACACACACACACACACACACACACACACACACACACACACACACACACACAAACACACGCGCATACGCACACACACTACCGCACACGTACGACGACAATAATAATAATAATAATAATAATTATGCTCGAAAACAATAAGCGCGCACGGTTCCCGAAAACCAGGCGGATTTACACAAAAACTTAAAAACGTCATACACATTTTATTCCGCTCGGTTAATACCATGTGAATTATTCATACGTCATTACCGTACAATATTTGCCGTGTTTATTGGAAACGAATAATAATTATTGTGTTCGGACGTGCGTCGGCTCTTCGTCCGTACACTATCCTTCGCGTGTACACAATAGTTTTAGGGTTTTATTTTTTCGAGTTTAATACATTTATTTTTGTTTTTTTACTATTATTTTGTGTTTTTTTTCTCTGTCGTATTGTTTGTCCTTAAAACCGTTTTCAATATTTTGTTTTCATTAACGAGTCAATCGTCGAGAACTTTTTTTCTTTTACCGGCCACGAATAATGGCTTAACCTTTATGTTTGGTCGTGTAAACATTGCGTTTTACAATTTTTAATTTTCATAAAAGTAAACATCGACAATGTGCGATACCCACTGAAATTAACGACCCTATAATTCATGAAGTCGACTTGTGAAAATATCACAGCGAAACGTTGAGAAAACATCGTAAACTCACGTTGAAAATAATGTTTACTTACGGCGGTGCGCGTACACCTATACCTACCTGCGATATTACGTTATTAAACACATCGCAATTAATCTATACATATTTATAAGACGCAATGATTTCCAGTAATTATTGTGAAATCTAACCACTTTCAGGTAGATTATTCACAATCATTATTATATAGATATTTCCATAAGACCTTCGCATGACGTACAGCGTTGAGTAATACTACACGATTCGTCTCCTGTCCAAAACCGATCGATAATGAAAAATAAACGGACCGCTTAATCATTCGGTATGCAAAACGGAAAAATAATCGTCGTTTATTATTACACTATTTTGTATTAGAGTTCACGGCCTCTCCTGAATCACACAAGTACACAAAACATACACACACACACACACACACACACACACACACACACACACACACACACACACACACACACACACACACACACAATCGATGTAAAGTTTGATCGAGTGATTTACATAAATACAGACGAGAGCATAATATTCTTTCAAGCGTTGGCCTTTTTCTATCGACTGCACAGAATAACCGGAATAATATTGATGATAATTATATAATTATATAATAATTATCTATCATTCACTTAAATATTATTTAAGTGAATAATAGATAATAAGGAATGTTGTTTTCGGTTTCAGGTACGCTGAATAAATGAGGTATACGTAAAACGTAAATTTTCTACGATCACTCGTCTGCGGTGTTTACGTAGTTTTCAACACGACGACGCTACAAAAACGTTATGTGCATAGTCAAACGTGTACAAACGTTCGGCCGGCCGGGAAGAAAAAAAAATCAAATAAAAACGAACGAGCCTGTAATACCGTACGCAATAACAGGCTAGGCCAAGATAGGTGTTTTACATATTATTATTATTTTTCAGCGACTCTACAAGCGTAAAATATCAATAGGACATTCTCGGTTTTTATACGGGGTTTACGTTTCGATATTATCCACTACACGTCTGAAACGTTGTTCATGACGATCGACGGCAATAATTAAAGTTTTCTCCGCTGATATAATTACGTTTGGTAACCAATCGTTATTATTTTAGTATGCGACCGTCGGTCGGCGACTGATTAGTTTCTAGTCGAATTACGACTGCAGTGAAGATGTTTCTTTTCGCAATAATTATTCGACGAAAAAATGAGGGTCGTGACATTTTTACGCACGCCGACAATTCGAACATACCACACACACACACACACACACACACACACACACACACACACACACACACACACACACACACACACACACACACACACACACACACACACACACACACACACACACACACACACACACACATACACACACACACACAAACACACCTCTATACTTCTAACATATATTTATAAGAATGTATACTCAATACTACTTATTTATTATTATTATTATTTTTATTTTTATATAACATTAGATCTATAAATAGTTTTAAATTTAAAAAAAAAAATAAATAAATGAAATAAAAATCATCAAAACATTATACGGCGTGCGGTGTGAAATGTAAACATTCTCTCTCTGCGGTCCGCAGTTTACGCGAATGATTAAAAATACACGCATACTCGCACACAATTATGATAAAATAACGCCTATACACAATTGTTAAAAAAAAAACCCTTGTGGTACGCAGCACTGATTTTAAACATAAATGTTATTAAATTAAAACGCGTTCATTCGACTAATATATGAAAAAATAATAATAATAATAATATAAGAATTCAAAAGAAAACGGTCAAGTCACGAAACCAATGAAATAACACGTGTACAATAAGCGCGAACAAAAAAAAGTAATAATTATAATAATACACTTTGAAATGTTTTCACTGCACGTGAAAAGGAGGGTGAAAATATATTACAAGCACTTTATTTTTTATTCAAACTATTTGGTCGAGAAGCTGCTGAATCCAAGGGCGGCAAATGGAGATGTAGGAAGTGACGGCATTGCAATTCTCTTCAAAAATTGAAAAGAGTCGAACTGCACTGGAGTTGAAACAGGTGACGATCGGAAAAAAATTGTTTTTGAAAAAAAATTATTAAACACTAATTTCCCTTTTCGATCATTTTACAATGATTCTAATCATCGGCGTGATAAAAATTGAGTTCTTTACTCGGGTACGTGTAAAATATTTTTTTTTTTTTTAATTTGTCAAATTCTAAATACTATTATTTGAATTTTTTTTGTTTTTCTGTAATAATAAGAAACTAAATTTAGAAGTCCGGTATTATGGTGATTGATTTCCGAGCATGCAATAAAAGGAAATAATTTATTTTACAATCACGTCTCGTTTTTCCTGGTAGTGTGTAACCGAAGGTCTTTTGCCTACACTCTGCATCAAAATATAAGTATACATTTGCAAATAGTATTGAAATTTCGATAAATATATTTAATTTATATTTGGAAAATACCGTTCGACACCTCGATTTACGAGTTTTTTTTTCCTTATGACGGACTACGATTTGTTCGCCGTGAGATGTTAAATCACGACCTCGTTCGTTTTTAATAGTTTCTTAATCGAACGACACGTTTATATTGCAGTGACGGAAAACCGCGTGCGTTCACTTAAGTACATTTGCTCTTTCACAGACCCGATATGAAAGCAAAAAGCGAGGACTGCCGTACAACAGTGCGTTGAGACGACGCTCGAGACGTCCGGTGTAACCTCGCGGACACTATCTCGCGGGTCCGATCGCCCGTGGACGGTGACGTTGGTCGGCGAACGGGATGATAAGGTGCCAAGACGTACGGTTGCATCGTTGACGACACGTCGCACAGTGGGATGAAATCAATTTTTATCTTGCGAAAAGCAAATTTTTGAAATGATCCCCGAAAATTTGATCATTTTATATATTTTTACTTACACAATTTATAGTATATTTACTATATTAGTAATACATTTTGGTAAGATATTCATGAGTTATATAATATTAACTATACGACCGTAGGTTTTTTTTTAACCCAAGACCTTACACAAGACCAACGGTTACCTACCTGTGGAAAGTGTACCACTGTTGGAACTCAAAGACATTTTAGGCGGTAGGTACGTAGCAGAGTAAAAAAAAAACGAAACATTTAGATTCTTCATTCTGAGTGAAGCAGAGGATCTTATGGTTTTAAAATTATCTTTGTTTTTTTTCTGTGAACATTTTTTTTTCAGGTGGTGAGAGTAGTACAAAAATGTCATCAATTAACTCTATAGATCGAAAATCGCATGCAGATTGTACTTAAAAATAGTCTTTTTTCTTTTTTCTCGATAATTTTTTTAGGTGCGAGGAAAATCTGCCAAGAAATCGAGTAAAATCGATAAAATTATCTGAAAACGATACTTTCACAAAATCGATTTTTGTTATTTAGTTGAAACTAAGAACACAATGTAGCTAGAAACTTGTAATTTTCACCATATTTTAAAATCACGTCTTTTTATATTTTTCTCAAAAGTTTTAAACAAATTTGATCTAAACATTTTTTATTTTTGGATTTTTCTTGTAATAATTATTCCAATACTTTTTTAACTTAAAACTTAAAAATCGCATCAATCGTTTATCGTAAAGTTTTCCATTTTATTTTTTTTGAAAAATTAATTTTAGTTATTACTATTGACATTAAATATTACTTGAGTTTCGCTCAGAATCGTTTTACGAAAACAACGATTTATCATTGATTTCAAATTTAAATAAATTCAAACCACACGTATTGTTCACTAATCGTTAAAGTAGGTCATCGAAAGTTCTTTAAATCCATCACCATTATCTCGTCCAAGAAGCGAAGAATACACATGATGCAAAGTATACGTCTTTTTTTTTCGACGCTCAACAGTTCCTACATCTCGTCAGACCCGTGACAACGCTACGAAACGGGATTAACACGACGTCAACCGTAAGTCGCGACACATATCAATTATGCACGAAAATACGGATTTATCACGTCGTTGACGAAATTCAAGTCTTGTAAAGTTTCAGTTCTCGTTCGAATCCTTCTCGTCGAGTTATCACTTATCTCCCGCGTACATATCATCAAGTTTTACGAATTTCCATCGGGATCGATACGTGTCCGCATGATCTATCCTCATTCCAGTGGATCACATTATCCACTCACTCACTTGTTGTTTCATTCGCTCACTTAGAGTGCTTATACTTTTATTCAATAGTCATCGGCATCGTGATCGTTTGGTTGAATTTCGTGAATTGATAATTACGAGTATATACGTATTTATACGGCGAAACCTCTTTAAAACGGAATCACTTGGAACCGAAGAATTTTTCCGTTGTAAAGGAGTTTCCGTTGTAGAGGAGGATTCCGTCTTACAGGTGTCCGGCTTAGAGAGGCTTCGTTGTGTTATATTATCTTTTTATCGCAATAAAAAACATACTGCTTATACAGGCGAGTCGTAACGAACGCACATTAGAACGGGTCACGGTGATGTATGTAAAACCGCCTTACTGAGCGTATACATAAACAATCGAATAAAAGCCGCGCGTCGTATAATATTTTCCGTAGATAATACTGTACACGAAACAATACGATCGAAATCCTTAAAAATAACAACGATAAAGTGCAAAACGTCGCTGGAAAAACACGAAAACACAAAACGATATTTATGAGTGTATGTGATTAAACGCGTATTGTTAGTGTCATAACTATCGAACGAGTCGTGGCGATTCGAAATTTCGCTCGTAATTATTCGCCTAGCGAACTTATAAAAGTTTTGATATCGTTATGTTCCGACTTTCGAGCAATATATATCGTATAAAAAAAAAAAACGTATCTACGTATATCTACGTATTACGTAGTCATATCGTCTACAAAACTCGCACTCGTCTCTCGAGTTTTTATTCGGCCGTAGCGAAAATACCCGAGCGTAAAATCTCGGTATTTAACGTAAATCATTATCTAATTGCCATTCGGTTACCGGTTACAGTAACGACTAACGCAGGACCATCGATTTTATTCGGTTTTCATAAATCTAATTTTACTCGGGACGGTCATCGTCATAACTAACTGAGAAAATATACGACCCGTGACAATGCGAACCCGTAGAGGACCACCGATGACCGCATACCGGTTTCGGCTATAAAAAACCGACCGGAAAACGGCTTTGGTAAAATTAGAAACACGTCTAAGCTCCTTTTTTTTTATATTCAACGATTCACGCCGTGTCGAAAATGCGGTGTTATTATTTTTACATCTCAGGGGACGTGTGTGTTTTTCACTCTCGTCACCTACGTCTAGGACTTTAAGAGTTTAATATCACACACGACTACATTATAACGTGTCTGTAATACGATATTCAAACTATAACGTCGTAAAAAACATTTTGATTTCTAGGTTCGAAATGCGTATTGAGCTCGTTCGCGTCATAAAGTTTATTATTTATTATTAAATTATAATACGCGTTTGAAAATATACCGAGACTTGACGGTATTCAACAGGTTTATGCACGTCGCATTTTACAGACTACAAATTTTGAAAATAAAATCGATTGTTTTGACGAGCGTAAAATTAAGACGTTTGAAAATATTGTACAAACCAAAAATAGGTTTGCATACACAGTCGTTTGTTTGAACGTGATAGTAATTATCATATTTTACCGATGCTTTTACATTTTAACATTTTATTTACACAGGTGTTCATTCGCTGGTTATTTATTTATTTATTATTATTATTATTATTATTTTTTTCACAGATGTCGGGAGTACATTCGTATACATCGATAATGATTATTTCTTATTGTCCAGACACAATACCCGCAGTGCAAACAAATTATAATCAATTACAATATTTTGGTGCCTGATAATAATTTGAATAAAAAACGCGTTCACCGTGGCTTTATTCAATGCGAACAAAATTTGTATTTACTCATTAACCATCACACTGTTCGAGTTCAGTTCAAATAAACTGAACACACGTCATTTTATGCATATTAATATTTTTAATATTATTCATTCGTTAGCTTCTCTATATTAAAAAAAAAAACCTATTTGAGTTATTAGTGGACTGAAGTGTGAAATACTAGTTTAATGAAAAATACATCAAAATAACGACCGGTATATTGCAACTTTTCAAAAATTATTTTTAATTTATACTAAATCAGACATTCGTCTTACGTGTAATCACATGGAGATATTGTACATGACAGGCATGCAAATAACATATTACAGTTTGTCCATATGCCCCATTGAGTATAACGTTATGCCAACGCTGGAGGGAAAGTAACGTCATAAGGAACGAGTAGACGGCTTAAGAAGTTTCTTGTAGTAACCAAGTCGAATTTCGGTTTTTGTACAACATATATGTGCGTAAGTGTGTGCGTAAAAAAGTCTTACTGCTCGAGTTCAGTGGAGTAGGAAATGGATGCCAATTTTGATATATTTAAATGTTCAAAAGCGTAATTACGTCAATAGTAATTTTCGTCAACGACAACTTTTAATAGAACGTCGTATGTTGAAACGTAAGAAATTATCTTTGTTTAATAGTTATTATTTGAAAATACATAGACTACAATTGCGAGTGTTTAAACATTCTTTTTACGTGAGTGATTCAAGCGTAATAATGCAATTTACACTCCGTTTTGTAAAATTACAATTTACATTTTTCCCCACTCCAGAAAAGCCCAAACTAACTTTAAAAACTCTCGTTCACGTTTAACTATTTAACACGTACATTAAAGTAATCAACTTTCTTTAATTATTCAAAAGCAGTAGTATACAAGGAATGTTCTAACCACTTTTTAAATAATAAAATACTTAATCAACAAAGAGAAAGAAGAAAAAAAGAATTACGTAGTAGCTTAATAAATAAATTTAATTTGCGTCGTGTCAGTACAGGCACTTTGTATATTGTTCTCGTTAATATGAATCTAATGTGCCTACGTTTTTATTTGTTTAGTTTTGGTTTTTTTTTTTTTTTTAATCCAAAAAGTTTCGAGTTCAAATATTAAGATAATGAATGCGTCTAGATTATTCGTGCACTACCAGAATTCGTGTTCGATGTAGCGTGCGATTAATCAATTTTCAACCGACAATAGATCACTAGGCATACCGGAACGAGCACTGGCTACTATAATATTATGTATTATAATATTTTCGGTTTGTCGTACATTTGTCTTGAACCTGTTTTTTTTTTTTACGAATAAAAAAAATGTTTAAAGTGATAGAGATCGTGCGACATTTACGAAAAACGGTTAATCGTAGTCGAATGAATTTTGCTACGAACGTATAATGATAAGTGTCACTTAATTAGCGGCCGAATCGAACCGCACGCGCACGTTCGATTCGTGTGCATAAATAAAAGTAGGTATAGAAATCTGAATTGGTTTAGCAGCGAAGCAAATGTAATGCGATACGGTGAGAGGAACGGGGGAAAAAGGTCAGTCTACGGATATCTTTTGTTATCAACGTGTACAGTCATCCGAATAAAATGCTCCGTTCGAGACGAGCTTTTGCGCACACAACACTTTTCTTTTCCACAAAACCCCAACGTTATATAGAATATATTTATATATTGAATATAATATGACGTAGGTATTCGTGTTATCGGGTGTATTTATTGTAATATTATATACAGGGTGTCCTTGTCATGTGTATATTGCACATATTATTTTGAATAAAAAATTATTTCAAGATAGTTGTTTGATTGTGTATTTTTTTTTCTAAACTGTTTGCATTGTGATTTTTATTACATAAAAAAAAATAAATAAATAAAACCATAAAAATCATCAAGTTTATGAGAATAATAACTATCAAAAAAACAAAATTGTTTTAAAGTCAATTTTAGTTCAAATTCTGTTGTATATAAAAAAAAAAAAAAACGAAAAAATTGAAAACAGCTGCGTCGTCTATCTCTAACCGCGTGATCTATTGCGGTGGCCACGCAGTGACATCAACGGCGGAGGCGGCAGAGTCATCGAAGGTAGTAATTGGCAAGGCACGCGCCGGTCGCCGCGGACGGACGTATCGTGCGTAGCAACGCTCGACGTGTCGCCGTCATCCTCCTCCGTTGCCTGGTCGCCCGGTCTGCGACGGTGGCCGGCGACAAGCGAACGGGCGACTCGTGGTGCAGTTGGACCTAATGATATGCCACTAGGATTATCCCCCAAGGAAGGTTCCCAGGAATAGTGAATATTCCCCAACCTCTCGGGAAGTTTCTTTAAAAAAAAAAAAAAAAGAGAAAATGTAAACAGAACGACAGTCTATTACACTACGTCAGTACTAGAGTACTAACTAGAGTAACGATATTAATTAGTGTATTTTTTTCACATCGATTGGCTAAACTGCTTTATCAACCAACATGAAATTCATAAGCAATATAGTTGTATGATTAATATTTAAAAACCTATTATATTCCCGGAAAATTCCTGGTGTTGGAAATGTTCCTGGGAATTTCCTCGGGAAAATGCCCGTAACTAAATTCCCGGCACATCACTAGTTGGGCCTCTGGCAAGCGCGTCCACGAATACGGCGGTGACTTGGCGTCGTAACCGGTGGTCCCCGTGGTCTTGACGCGTACCGCGTTCCGGGGCGTGAACGTTTGGCACGGCACGGTATAGCGTCGGTCGTCTGGACCTGTGTGCGGGTGACCAGAGTAACCTTCGCGGGGCGCCGCGATCATTTGGCGACGTCGTCGGTCTCGTCGTTATACCAGTCGAATCGGTGACGACGGTGGCGTGACTTGAACCGGTGGCGTTGGCGGCAGAGGTGCGATTGACCGTGGTTGTGGCGATGGCGGTGGAAGCGGTGCGATTGACCGCGGTGGTGGTGGCAGCGGTGGAGGTGGCAGCGGTGGAGGCGGTAGCGGTGGGGACGGCGCGATTGACTATGGTGGCGGCGGCGTGATCGAAGTATATGAGGAAGGTATTATTAAATTTTGAAAAGTTCTCATCAAATATTAAAAACATACCGTCTATATACTTCATAAAATTTCGACTAAATTTTGGAAAAAAAAATTTGTTTTAACTATCTTGAGTTTTTATATTTGACAAAAAAGCAAAACGTGTTATAAAAAATATTCAAAACGTCATTTTCTATTTGAATTCAAAGTTTCATTATGTTTGGATCGATCTAGATTTTTTTTTTAAATAAATTGCTAAAGTTGAAAATTGACATACAGACAGATTATCACGTAAAAATCATATCATAATTTACTTAAACACTTAAAAAAAATCTTGAGTCACAACTTTTGACATTTTTTCAGAATTATTAGAGAATTATACGAGTAAACTCATATGAAATTTTCAAATGTGTTTGTCAAATATTTCAAACTTTATTAGGGATATACTTAAAAAAAAAAACAAGGTATTTTCATAGTTCTATTTTATAGCCTGAAAGTTTTCAAATTTTTTAATTTTTTTTTAATTATGTAGTAATACGTCATTAATATATGGTGAAAACTTCAAATTTCTATCAACATTATTTTTGGAGAAATGACGAAATTACTAAAGTCGATTAAATGAAAATACCGTTTACGGTGAAATTCGCCGTTTTCGGTCCATACGAGACTGTTTTTCCGGTCGCCTGGAAAAACTATTGAGATGAGAGCTTCATGAACCCTCAAATTACTATCTAGATTGAATTTACGATCTATAGAATTGCTGGATGAAACTTTTGGACAAAGTAAAGTTGAGCAAAAGGTGTCTCCAGAAAAAAAAAAATAATAAAAATAATACATCATTGTAAAACCATAATAAGATCATTCGCTTCACTCAGAATATAAAAAAAAATTAACTGTAAAATATTTTTTCGAGAAAAAAGCCGTTTTTTAATTTTGTTACAAAAACTTGAACATATTATTAACATATAAATATCCGTAGTCCTCGTTTGTCCATGTGAGATAGGAAAAAAACACAGAATTCCATCATCTTCGTCGTCCCAGGAGATGTCACGATGAACGTATGTTATTTTTGCGGAACACCCTGTACGCCGATGTTTTACGTAAAAGAATAATCACAAAATATTTGAAAAAAAAATTACGCCGGCAAAACGGACATTACGCGTACGTTCACGTTATGTAATACGTATTGTTATTATTATTTTCTTTTCCTCGTCACGGAGGCATTGGCGCTCGCGGGTTCTCGGGTCAGGCGAAACCGCGAGGACAGATGACGGGAAATTTCGCCGAGTGTTCGCGCCCGCACCTCCGTGCACGTAAAAACGAAATAAAAATCCCAAACGTTTGATGAAAAATGAATAAAGCCGATTGTTTTCCGCGCCACTGCCACCGGGTCGTCGTTAGAGTCGCGGCGTTTCCGTACGGAAAAAATTCAACGGGATCCGAACGGACGCCGGTCGTAAACCCGACGGGGGTGACCGGACGAACGTGGAGGCGTCGAAAGTTTGCCGTCGAAACGAAAACGTTTTCAAACAAAATATGAAAAGAAAAAAAAAGAAAAGTGAAAAAGTGTTTTTGCGTTTCGAAACGTCCGTCGACGGTGTTTGATGTTATGGTTAAACGTATACCGGACCGGCGCGATCGCGATTTCCGTCGTCACGATCCCCCCATCGTGGTCGGTCGTGTTGATCACGCGGCGAATAAAATTATAATTATAGAAAGTATCGATTGAATATTTTGTTTTTGGTTTGTTTTCGGTTTTATGACCGTAGTCGTAAAACCGACGGGACCCGTCGAAAGTTTACATTTCAAGAAGTATCCGATTAAAGTTTTCACTGCGAATCCGCGAAATCGTTTGTCCCCCTTCGATTTTCGCCCAGACACATATACAGATCGGAAACGCTATATTTTGTCGCCAGCGGTTTTTAGCCGTTTTATTATTTTGAAGAAAACGTTTCCGGCGGACTGTGATTTCATTCTCGTATAAAATCATGCACGAACGACGTAAACGTGTTGTGCTCATCAAGTAGGTACACGTTTCAAGTCGGTGAAAACGTGCAGGATGAAAAAAAAACAAAAAATGTCCCAAAAAAACCTTGCTCGACGTCCGCGCGTTAGTCGGCGACTCCGATGCGACACTCCACCGAGCTCCCGTCAACGAATTCGTCCGTTCGTCAGTCGCCCAAAGAGTGTCGAAATGCTCCACACGTCATTTCATTATGCTTCCGAATTATTCGACGAGTAAAACCTTATAGGCTTATTGTGTTTAACCTTCGTGACATTTCGCACGCGATTCATAGAGCGACGCCGGACGGGCGTAACCTTCGGCGTACATCGGAAAATCAGATGAATATTGAAAAAGTCTCGGCCGTTCGAAAATCGCGTCGGAAAACTTTTTCCTTTCTGGCGACTACGTGGGTTTTATTCATATTATTGATTTTCAACCGTCGCGGAATGAACGTGTACTTTTAAAGATTCGACTCGGCCTACTGAAAAACTCTGGTCGTTCCGTGCTCGCGTTAAGTGTATCGTATACATATCGCGACCAGCCTACTTGTGTCCGTGTTACAGATTAAAGTTTCGGCACAAAAAAAACGCAATTTTTTTTTATCGATCGAAAAGAAAGAATATGCATAAATATTATTATTGAAGATAACATTTTCGATTATCTAACTCCTTCAAGCATAGCTTGTGTTGGAGATATAGAGTTATTAAACTACATAATATAATGAATTATTAATGAAAAATAAATAAATTAAATCAAAATGTTATATGATTCAAAGTAAGATTCGAAATACATATAAAACTAAATAAATAATTGTAATGTAAATTTTTAAGTAATTGTACAAAATTGTATAAAAGAAAAACTATAAGTAACATTATATTCAAACATCACGCATAAAACATACATATAGGTTAACAATAATAATACATAGCTTAAATTATAAAAAAGGATTTGATTTAAGGCAAATTGCACAATAACCATTCGTAATTTTTTTTTTTTTGATTTATTTTAAATTACTTATATTATTTTCTGTTTTATACCATAATTTAATGTATTGAATATAGTGGGCTCAAGGTAATCTATGAATTTTTGACCACACGTAGTTTTTGTATATTTTACTAATGCATCTAATGCTCTGTTTTGTCTTTTATTTCTATATAATTCTGTATTGAACCATGCACATTTGTTTGTATCTACCCAAAGTATCATAATATATTATACCGAATAAATAATAATAACAATTAAATAAAAATTTCAATAATTTTACTCAGACTACGGATAAAGTCGTATTTAGTTTAGAACACGGTGGATGTCGAAAAAAAATAAAAATTGAAATACGACTATTTTATTAAACGAACCGCATATCGGCTTTATCGATTCTATATCGTATCGTTATATTATTTGTGTGCTTTTCGATAATATATCAGAGCGACACGTCATCCGTCGATACGTGGCCGCAGCGAATATTAAATATCTGCGTGACGATATCTTAAGGGATAATCAGTGACCCCTCACCCATCGGGTGACCTGCGATATCGTCGAAACTTTTCAGGCGACACTAACGAGGGGTCAAAATAGTAATTAATAAAAAAAAAAAACACGTCGTGTGAAATACACGACGGAACAAACGGTGTCAGCCGCCGGACCGCCACCGGACGAAATCAAAACATCAGTGACGCCTCGCCGCCGCCGCCCGTGACCTCCGTAGGAAACGGGAAACGATAATCGACGGACCGTCCACCCGCGACGACCGACGACGGCAGAACACCCGCCCGTCGACGTGTGGTGACAGCTGCGGTGTACACTACTCGCCGTCGACACGTCGACACGCGCCGCGTATCAATGGAATGTCGTTCGGTTTAACGACAGAAAAAAACCGAACAAACGAAAAACCGAACGAATCCCTAGTCGTGTCGACTACAATAACGCTCGGCCCGAATCCCACCGCTCCTCTAAACGGATTATTTCTTTTACTCGAATTTTCGAAATCTTCGAAAAAACAATTATTCCCGGTGTACATGACATTTTTGATTTTTTGAACTTGATTAAATAATACGACTCACACGCGTCTTGTAATAATGAATACGAGCAATTTTATTTTATTTCTTTGAAAAATCCTATTTTTAAATGTAACGTAAATAATATATAAGCAAAAAATTACACTTTTTAAACGGGAGATTTAATGTAATATGATGATTATGATGAAGATACAGGCATGTCGAACACGCGGCCCTCGGCTCATTTTTTTGTGGCTCGCATCTACCAACATGAATGGAAAAACGATTTTTTTTTTTTTTTTTAATTTAAATAACGTATATCTTATAAAACGTGTTTGTTAACACAAAGAATAAAATTGAAAAATTTGTAAAAAAACGTTTATCTTTTGTTAAATTTTCATGTGTGGGCCACATATTGTAAAATTTTTGATTTATTTGGCCCGCTCGATACTTTGAATTCAACACGCCTGATGTAAAATATCGTTCCGGCTATAAAGATCCAATGGAACTCGAAAACGTCCGTGACAAACGATAATATTGTATAATTACGCCTTTATTGGTTGAACATATTTTATGACGAACATACAATGTGATTTGCTGGACGACTGATGCGTCGCCGTTTGTCGTCTACGGTGGATTAAAAAAAAACTCGAAATCGCAACGGAATATAGTTGTGACCATTGTTGTTGCGCTGTTCGTGGCATAACGTAATGCCGATTCTAATCAGAGCGTGATTTCATTATCTCGGAAAATCGCCGTGATTTTCTTTCTGTCAACCATCGCCACGAATAGATCGACCAGAAATCGTTTAAAGAATGGTAAATCGAAGTGAGAATAAAGGCAAGAACATCGCCGAAACACCGGATAGACTGCGGGATAATTATACGCATTGCGCACTGTACAGTTTATCACACTACGATTATTACTTTGTTCAAGTCATGACGTGTTGGTCGTCCGTCGGTCGTTTTATATACTTTACCGACAACGCGTGCACGTATCGGTTTCGAGCAGCGGCGCCGAAGTCAGTTTTTAGAAGTATTGCAAAGCATTATCAGCATACCCATATTCAAAGCGAGTACCCATAACACACCTAACCGCATTAGGTTGAGCAAATGCTCCACGTTTTTTTTCATCCCTTCGAGTGGATCTAACGAAGTTTGTTTCGCAGCCTTACCACTCCCGCCCACCCACCCTTAATAGGCATTGCAACTGAAATACTTGGATGTAGGGGTCGGCGCTATGGGTTTCGAGTATGCGCGTCGACGAGAAAACGCGATTCCGTCCGGACGACGGATGTCGGCGATGAAAAATGGTGTGCAGAACACCGACGTGAACCGTATTGTACTTGGACGAATAGTGTTGTTCTCTGGTCGGTGCCGAATGGTCTCTGAAGACGAAAACTAGTTTAATCGGTGAAATCAATATTCGTGTATACACTATAGTAGTAAACCACTACGAACTCCAAGCAGGTGGCAGCCTGGCCAGGTCGGCAAAACGGCGATCGCCCTTCCGACGAGGTCCCTTGAAACTGTATCTTTTGTTTTTTTAATATAACCGACCAAATGAATATAAAAATTCAACTTGTGGTACTTACATGTGTATACCGCGTGTCATGAAATAATTGTACGAGTATAACTTTCATACAGCTGCGATCGCTAATCCGTACTCATCAAATTTATACTAACTATTTTGTGCACACAAGTATACATTGTGAAACATCGTTCTCCAAACTAATAATAATAATAATAGTGAGATTAACTTAATCAATAAGTCAAGAGCTGTTGGAACGTTTATTACTTATGAACGTTGAAAGAGACAAAGTTTCTAATTTAGATGAAACAATAAGTTTAAATTGTTATGCACATTCATCGACAGAATTGAAAAAATAGTTTTTATACTAATAATTACCGGTATTTCTTATTTTCTGTGTAATTAAATTAATTTTTGAGTTTAAATGCCATTGACGTATTTTAATTATTTACCTTGTTACTAAACAATAAAGCAGTCTTTATAGTATATTAATTTAAAAAAAATATATTTTTCACTAATTGTGCCTTAATGAATGAGCCCTTTTTTATCTGGCTGACCAAGTAATCGCACAAGCCCAGGCCGCCACTGCCTACATGTTATCGTTAGTGTACATTACTTTCGTGCGTATATGTTCGTGTTTTCATGACACACACACACACATAAATACACATGTATATGCCATGGTACTCGTCACAACTAATGCTGCAGTTACATTGTTTATAATTTATCTAATACGATTATTATTAGATGATCGAAGACCGTCTGCCACCGACACTGTACACGGATCATCGGGTTGCATCGTACGCTCGTGCCTGGCGAACGGTTACGACAAAGGCATCGATGACGTCGACACTGTTAAACAGAACTCATTGTTAAACGGTCGCGGGCTATTAATCACGGCCACCGCCACGCCTTTGCAACAGCGGCGGCTGCGGTTTCCGTACGCGTGCACAGGGTGTGCTATGGATACTTACACGGTGCGATTCGATTCGGGGTATTATATAAATCCGAACGTTTTCACGTTGAAAATGTAAAACGCCGACGAAACAAATTTTTTATGGAAAAAAATAATTTTTACCCACGTGATTTCTTGGGATTTTTTAGTTTTCTCAAAATATTTGTCGTCAGACCAAACAGTTCGAGATATATAATACGTTTCTAAAGACGTGAATATTAAAAGCAAATAGTGGCGGCACGTTTTTACGGAAACTTCTGCTACTCCCCCCTCCCCATTTCTTTAAATTTTAAACTCAAATGTATCTTGAACTATTGGTCCAATCATAATGAAACGTGAAAATGTCCAAAAGTGACACGTATTCTCTAAGACACTAAAAGTTTTTTTTTTTTAAATAAAGGAACTATGAAAAAGTAAAAATTTTGAGTTTTCGACGAAAACGTTGTCACATTGATGTTTTGAATTGCACTCGAAAAATATTCAAATCTACGCGTCAAGTCACATCGTGGAAATGCCCGTTGTGGACACCCTATATAAACATTGTTATACACTCGCGCGCGCACGCCTGTCGCTGTCGTCCGGATTATTGTTATTATTCGTTAATCTGTCGTCTCGCGCGCGCCCGAATATTCCCTGTGAATTTCGGCAATGGTGACGGTCCGCCCAAAGCTTCCCGTGTGATACGGAAACGCGCCGCGATACGACGTAATAACAACGGTTGACAATAATAATAATAATAATAATAATAATAATAATAATGACAATAGTAGTAATAATCACAACGTTCAATGACACTTTTCAGTTCACTGCTCTCAGTTTTGTAAGGTCTCGGTCCCTCGGTAAGTTACGAACGACTCGCTGCACGAAGATTTACGGCCAGGAACAGTCGAACGGCTGTAGATAAAAACCGCCACGAATAAAACGTCTCGACAACTGCAGCTTCGCCACAATCCTCTTGTTTTTTTCTCGTCTATTTCCGCGTTCATATTATTCGTACCGGTGATCCGTGTGGACTCGGAAGAAGTCGGTCTTTGAGATTTTGAGATCTTTTGAATTTGAATCGACAACACGATTACGGGCGCCCGTAGAAGGGGGTAAGATAAGGCGTTTCTCTTTTTTGACTTTTCAAAAACCGGAAATAGGCCATTGCTATTATGCGACGTATTAAATTGAAATTCACTACACGTTAAATTTGAAAAAATATCGCAGTAGGTATTCAATTGTTTTTTTTTTTCCTATCCGTCTAGTGTCTACGTTTGATCAAACCATTTACCCGTTTGCGAACGACTCGATAAGTATTATTCTAAACTATAACGCAAGGTTGAAAACACTGCACAACAACACGTCGTGTTATTTTATTATATCTTATACCAGTGGTGGCCAAACTACGGCCCGCGGGCCGAATCCGGCCCGCCGTCATTTAAAATCTGGCCCGCGAAAATATTCTACATTACAACACTTGTTTGTGTACGTAATATATAATATTTAATACTTACGTTGACCAAAAAAAAAAAAATATATAAAAATTAAAAAATACTGTCTGTATACATTTTTCATAATATTTAATTCCATATCGTCATACCGTACCGTTGTTGTTGTTACAATGTCATTTAATAATATACATATATAAATCGCATTATCGTATTTTGTCATATTTTTGTACGATATGATGAATGTTCAACGTAATATATTTGTGATCAAGTATTCTCGACGATGAAAATCAATAAAAGTAAAACTCGATCAGCTCACATTACGAATGAACATATCCATGCCGTTCGCCGTGTAAATTATACCAAATCAGAACCTAAAATTAATGCCATCTGTCAACAGAAACAAGCTCGTAATTCCCATTAACAAATCAGTACCTACGTTTTAATATATTTTTCGGAAGTGTAAACCGTTATGATTTTTTTTTTCATTTTTAGTAATAATTATTAAGTTAAGTGTTAACTAAAGCCATTGAACTGAGTGAGTACAATAAAAACGTCGTTGAATGTATAATTACATACCTACACCTGAAATTCTGATGACCTTAAAGTAAAATTTCACTTAATGGCCCGTGGTAAAAAAAGTTTTTTTTTTTATGGCCCGCGGTAAAAAAAGTTTGGCCACCACTGTCTTATACTATAAAACGAGCAAGGAATTGTATGTACTTACCTATTTCCAGTCATGCCATCTCGAAAACGGCTCTGACGATTTTTCTTATATTTCATATATAAAGAGTTTTCGACCTCAGGAATCCAATGGACTTAGTCAAAATTTCAAGAAAATTTCATTTCTATTTCTATGAGTTTTCATAAAAAATCGTTACCCAGTAAAGTATCTGTGTGTGAGGTTCGCGGTACGGCAACGGACGGCGGCGGCTAGTCGTGGCCGCCCAAACTTCCTCTTCCATATCACCGTCGCGCGACGTGATAGTTCATATCTTTATACGTTGCTAATGGAAAACCTTTTTTGGGACCGCGATGATGACAACGCGACGTTCTGGGTTCTGGTTACCTACAATTCGATTCTCCCTGCATGTAGCGTTCTCCTGCATCGGACCTCCAGATTCTCCCTGCATCAGACCCCCAGCGTGTCCGACGGCCAGTTGTTGAGTGATAAAAAAAAAAAAAAATACACTTTTAACTATTTAAATGATACAAATAATACTTTTAAAAATTCAAAAAATTAATTTTTAAAATAATATTCAAAAATTTAATGGTAAATATCTTTTAATTTTACATTTTATGAAACATTTTATTAAACAGTACTTCTGCAAAAAGAACAAATTCAAAACTCAAATTCAAACTTCCGTGTATACCTATACTTATCAAGTAAATATTAATATTTTTTTATTAAATGCAGTTTACAAATTATTATTTTATGGAAAAAAATTTATTTTAAAATCATAAATTATAAAATTTCCTTCGTTTAATTACACGAAATTTCTCACGTATACCTCATATTCGGAAAGTACCAATAAATTCTTTAAGCTTTGAACTTTCAGTTTATCACTATCTGCATTGGGGAATTCGCGATTTCATGGTAAAAATAATTAACTTCATGAATTCTCCCCATAAGACTAATGCAATATTTATTTATCTTTGCACCCTTATATCTAAAAATTTTGCACGACAATCGACCATAAGACCCATACCATTTGATTCCTGAGGCTTTTCTCTAACAACCTTTATATGTCTTAGTTGGGGAATTCATTGGCCAGAGCGTCCTTAAAATCTTTAAGATATTTTTTTTCATAATACCCTAAACAAATATAAATTTATAAATATGCCAAGGTAAAAAATTCGCTTGACACTCTAAGATTTTATTTTTAAATTTTTATTTTTAAAATTATAGAATTTTATTTTTTAAATCCGATCGGGGATCGGCCTTCCTGGTACTATTTTATAGTGACTACAACACTTCCTCGTTATGCCGTCGGTTTTATTTATGCCCGCCGTCGTGTAGGTATTGAATCTTGCCCGATTTTTTTTCTATATATATATTTATATTAATCTCGGTCCCTATTAATCGTGTGGTTTTCAGTGTAGATCTTGGGATGACGCGTGACCGTGCGCGGAAACACTTGCCGGAACGGAAAGATAGCGTAGCAAACTGAATCGGACAAAGGCCGCGTAGATTTCCAAACTTATGACTCAATCCCTTTACACACGGCCCGTTAGAGCGTCGACCGTCTTCCTACCTAGCGGAAGGGATCAGAGTAGTGTGGGGTTTACCAAATCGAACGGTCAGAGTGAAAAACAATGAAAAAAAAAAATGAAAAAAAAACGATAATAAACTAGCAAACAACACGTACGAGTAACTACGCGCGTGTTGCAACTATACGTTAGATCGTATCTATTGTCGTCGTACACGGCTCGAGAGGAAAAAGTTATTTTTTCCCCCTAACTACACGCCGTCGTCGCCATCGCCCGCTTTGTTCTCGTTAAAAGTCAAACGTCAAATGTTTCGGTGTGAAAATCGTAATGACGCCGCACACTCAACAAAGCGATCGCAGTCTGCCGATATCGCGCTGCATGCACGGCGTCGTTCGGGCCCCGCCGAATCGCAAACGTTTTTCGCGCGTTAAAGTTCGCGTCCGATTGATCATTTCGCCTGACCAAAGTCTTTCGACGCGACTACGGGGTTACCATGGTATAGATGTTCGGCACTCGCGATGACATCGCGTTTGTTTTTCGTGCTCCCCGTCGATCATATGCATTTTTTTCTTCGTCCGCGCTCGTCACATACATTATTATTACACCGACTCGATGCGATCGTATTGTCCCGTGCCGATCGTCGGTCGGGCACACGAACGCCGCAGCGACGCTTAGTTACCGGTTAGAAAAGCTACTTGACTAGTGATGGGCTGTGGGTAAAAACCCAAAGGGTAAGAAATATATTTTGGGTAAATACAAGGGTATTTACCCACGCCATTTTTTCCTTTGAAAAATTGGGTATTTTTTTTTTTTAATATGGCTATACTGTTTTATCTTAAATTTTGTTTGTAACCAAGGTGGATATATCTCCACCTTGGTTGTAACATAAATATTAAAGTATATTAAAATATTATCACATGACTACAATACACACGCGGTAGAAATGTAGAATATAGATATACCGTTAAGCTTACGGCATTAAGAATGCGTTGGTAACGTGGCATTAGTCTTGCTTTTGCGCTTTTTTTTCGTTTTTGCTTTGTTAATGAAATACAAATTATTTATTTTTATTGTTGCTTAAATTTGTGAACTATAAAATAAAATTATGGGAAGAAAAAAGGACATAGTGCGTAAATACTTTGAACAATTCATATCCAACGATAAACGTCAGTCATGCTAGTTTTGTCAAAAAGTGTATAATATGAATGTGAATAAAATGAAAGCACATTTACTTAAATGTTCGAATTGCCCACAACAAATAAAACAAAAATTTTATTCAAATACAACTTCTAATGTAACTGAAGATCAAATACAAACAGTTGATGAATATGATGCTCATTTAGCTGTCAATTCGCACAAGCCTAAAACCATCAACAAATGTTTTGATCACATGAATAAATCAGAGAATGTAAGTAAAATAATTAATTTAAAAAAATTATATTAAATAGTAAGCTTATTTTGTTTATTATTTATTACCAATGTATTATTGTTTAAATACAATATTTGCTTGTTTAACACTAAAAACTTTGTACCTACCTGTGTAGGTATAATGTTTAATTATATAAATTGACTAAAAAATTTTTTTTTAATTTTACATTATTACATATGTATTTAAAAGGTACAAAAAATCAAAATGTTAAGGATTACCTATATGCTATATGAAAATAAAAACTTATAATAAATTAAGTACCTACATAAATAATATTATATTCATGGCTATTATAATTTATATGAATATATACAAATTACAATTTATTATTTTAATACTGGTGTTGTATCTTTCATAATATTTTATATTTATACATTTATAAACAATCTATGCTTATTAATTTATGTTTTTTTTTTTTTTTTTTTTACTTCTACTTATCATAATATTTTTTCATTAAGTAGATATTTAGGCTTAGTTTAAATCTATTTGAATTAGGTAACATAGTTCTCTAAGTTGTTATATAATAACATTTATTAAACTTATCTATTTAAATAAAAATTATAAAACTATACCTAATTTAGGTATTTTGGCTTGGATCACCACATTTTAACATTTGTTCGTTGATGAACAAAATTTTATTGAATATTTTTTGTTTGAAGTAATTATCTAAATTACCAGGTATTTATTTTAAATATCGGGTAATTAACTAGGGAATTTACCAAAAATATATTTACCGGGTATTTGCCCATCATTATACGAGACACTTGAGCCGGGACTATTGGTATTTTCCGTTATAAGGAGGATCCCGTCTCATAGGAGGTTCGGCATAAAGAGGTTTTACTGTATATTTATATATACTCGATAATACGAAATTCAATGGGCCGAGCTAAAAATTCGATTTATAGAGGTTTTCGATTTACCGAGTGTTCGAATAATCGAGGGGGGAAAAAAATTCGAATTCAAGAAAAGTGAAAAATTGTATGCATATTTATCAATTGACATTTATTTATTTATTTATTTATTTATTTATGGCATAATTACAAATATTAATTTATTGACATTTATTTATTATTTTACATATTACATATTACATTATGTTACATAATCGTATTGAAGGAATCTGTTTTTTTTTTTTTTTTAATGTTAAATTGTTAGCGACAATCTGATCCATAACGTTATCATATCACGTTAGATATGTACATACATTGTACATTATAAATTTATCATAGGTTAAGGAAATTCGAATTATAGAGGTACTGGCAAAAAAAAATTTGAATTGTAGAGTGCATACCACCGACAGATAATTCGTATTATCGAGAGGACCGTTAAACATGTATTTTCTCCTAATTACAAAGGTTTTCTCATGGGACCAAGCATTTAGTTCGATTTATGGAGTTTTTCGAATTATGGAGGTTCAAATTATCGAGTGACTACTGTATATTTATATATAAATATATATATATATATATATATATATATATATATATATATACGTAGGGGGCCATGCCGGGCGTAAGCAAGGGTCTCTAGTTAGGCATGTAATAGAGGAAAAGCCTATAGATAAAAGACCTTTAGGAAGACCCAGATTGAGATGGAAAGACTGTGTAAAAAAGGACTTAAAAACGTTAGAACCAGGAGTCAAATGGAGGGAAGCTGCAGAGGACAGAGACAGATGGCAAGATTTGTGTTTAGCGGCATGGTCTTAAAGGCCGAAACCAAGAAAGAAGGAGATAATGCGTAGATCGTGCGTGTGATAAAATATAACAGAGTATTTTTTCAATGTTTAACACCCACGTAAAGATGTTTTATTAAACGCTCAGACAAATTAAAAAAATTCAAAAAAAGCACAAAATAAAATCAGTGATAAAAGAGCAGAGCAGAAACGACAGAGATGAAGACGGGCCGCTCCGGAGCCGGTTATATAGGAGCCGATGACGACCGTGCTCGTCCCCGGGTGAGCTGAGTGCGTCGTCTTTTCAGCTGACACTGCATAGGCCTTTGTATAGGCTATTCGTAGATGTTTAGATGTGTTGGCTCATCAATTTAATTGTTCACACGTGTAGGTTCCGCACGTCGAATCTTTCTTTGTAATCGTGATCACAGTTATTTTAAGATGTGCCGCACGGTCATAATTTTAATTTCGTATATTATCTATATATATATATAAATGTGAAAATGAAAACCTTTGAGGCATATGTTCTCGGAAACTACTGAACCGATCGTTATGATTTTTTTTTTTAATTGAAGAGCTCATTGCGGAGAAGGTCTATGGCATTTGATCGATTCTCTAACTTTAAAAACAAAGGAGTTATCAGTTATTATAAATAATGTCCTGTTACGTTGACTTAGTGGGTGAGGTTCGCGGTACGGCAACGGACGGCGGCTAGACGTGACCGCCCAAATTTCCCCTTCTAAATCACCGTCGCGCGACGTGATAGTTCATATCGTTATTCGTTGCTAGGTTCCAGGGACCGCGATGATGACAACGCGACGTTCTGGGTTTGTACAATTTCGATTCTCCCTGACCCCCAGCGTGTCCGACGGCCGATGGTTAATATGGTTATGATGATCAGGTTCCCCCCCCCACCTCCGTACAGCAACAAAAACATCGGGCGTTGTGCGCGGTGAATGCATTCGGGCATTCCGTGGCTACGAAGTACAGACCGATCGACATTTTAAGTGAAACTTTGTAAAAGTCGGAACGCTGCCCGATGTTTGTGTATCGATGTATTGTCGAATATTCAAGACGCCTGCATTTAAATAGTAAACAGTACTTATAATAAGTAGTAGTGTTTAATTTTAGATATTTAATCGCTTACAGTATAAACCACTATTTTTTCCCCGGGCAACGCCAAGTAATTCAGATATCTGTTTATATGTATAAAAATATACTACTAGCATGATCACAGGTAGGTAATGAATTTAACACACAGTTTGAAACATACAAGAGGTAGGATTTTTAACGGGCTACAAAGTGCACGGGATCAGCTAGTATAATATAAATGTGTAATATTACGCATAATTTTAATTTTTCTAATAACGAATTAAAGTATTTCTGTCGAGTGGTGTATTTTACATTTCTCTACGTGTCCGTTGTTTCCACACGTTGTGTGTTGTCGTTTTACATTGCGTGTTACATTTTTTCGTATACGCACGAGTACCGTTATGGTACAGTACGCGCAGAGTCGTTGATTTGATTGTCGTTAATTGATCACTTACGATCAGTCGTCGTCGCGCGGCGGCACCGTACGACTTCAACCGGCCACTAGTCCACTACCACTACTACCGCAACAACTACGACGACTGTAGTAGGTACGTGGTATATATTATTATTTATCGCGTGTGATCGATCGGATCCGATCGGATTTATCGTCGTCCGTCGAGTCGCGGACGACGATGAAACACGTCCGTGTCCAAGAGAAATATATTACGCGCTCGTGTACAAGTGACAGTCACGGCGTCGCGACCGTGTAATGACACACTATACGACATAGGTGTATACCCGCTCAGGCGCGTAGCCAGGATTTTTTCATGGGGGGGTTTGCCAAAATTCGTTAGTAAACTTACCTATATTTATATTAATCCCTAAATGGTTAACATTACTCCATGTAGCAGACATTTTTTTACTCAAATGTTTAAAATATAAATAACTTATAAAGCATTGACATTATAGGTACTATATTTACAATAATATAAAAATGTATAATGTATACTATACCTTTTTACTAATTAAAGTATAAAGTATTTATAATTAATTTTATAATATTTCAGTCTATTTTTTTACTTAATTTTTTTTACCTTTTAAGAACATGATAGCTGGAAAAATCATTTACTAAATACAGACTTAGTTACTAAAGTATATTTGTATTGTGTATAAGTAGGTATACTAGTTTATAATATAAAATTAATTAAAAATTAAATGCCCGAAAACTAAGATAATTTTTATACGATTAAAGCTTTATATTTTATCAACGTATATATAACTATACTAATACATATTATATAGTATATAATCAAATCTTTTATTAACGACATATTTGATGGCAAGTTAAATTGTTTTGATGATAGATTTTTTTTTGGTCAAAAACTAAAAAAATTTGTCAGTATCAAGTTTAAAGTTTTTCAATCTCGAAAAATATTTCTGCCATTTTATTAAGGGTTTTTAAAAACTCATGGGGAGTTGTGACCTGATAACCCCCCCACATTGGCTACGCCCCTGTACCCGCGTACGACGCGTCCGTATTATACGTACACGCGATAAAACGAAACTCGGCCGCAGCAGATAGTTATTTAGCTGTATAGTTATATTATAGTTATACGGTTATATAGTTATACGCGAGTGCTATACGGGTTTTTACACTTTTATCGATTTTATGTAAAGTGACAATAAAAATCGGGGCTCGGGTATAGAAGTAGAAAAAAAATTTACGATCTATAGTACACCGTTGTTTTGTTCGAAAACTACACTCGCGCGTACGCACGTACGCACACGCACACGAATCGTTCATTATAATACATTGTCGCCGCACGGAAAACACTAACACACACTATAGTATAGTCGTACGCGTCCGTGTGCACATTGTTTTAACACACCCACGCGTACCGTGCTGTGATACGTATTATAATAATATAATGCGCGCGCGTGCATTATAATAATATGTGCGACGTGAAATTAAACGTTCAGGCGACCAAACAAAGACTAATTTTTACTATTATAATAATAATATTAATTATTATTATACTTATTTTTATTTTTATTATTATTGTGATTGTTATTATTATTATTATCATCATCATTATTTTTATTAATCGGTGTATTAAGGATGCAGTTTAGAAAGAAGATCAAACGGTTTTTGAAATCTCGGTTTTATTTCACTGTATTCGTGTCCTGTCCACGGAGACGACGCGACCCGACCGGCTGTAAACATCAGCCATGCCCGCGACCTCGCGGTGAGTAAAACAAGAATGATCGACAAGGGTCACTCGGTGTCTTCTCTCCCTCCGTTCGCGTCGATATTCTCTTGACGCGAATACACGAAACCTTTATTTCGATCGCCGTGCCAGTAACCATCTATCAATTCCCGGTGTAAAACGGCGAGACACATTGTCGTTTCTTTCTCTTGACAAATTAGTTTGGTCGAGGAAAACAAAAGAAAAAAAAAGAAAAAGTTTTTCGTAATCCAGCAATACACACAACGACGTTATACACAGACCACCCCTTGACGAAACTCTTTGTAGTTTTAATTTTATTTAAACTGCTTTAAGACTTTGTGTAACACACTTTTTCATATTTCAAAACCCTAAACACATAAACGCTTAAATTTGTCGCACTTTATCGGAACCACGTGTTTTCCCGGTCTAATCTGCTAACATTTTGCGTTACCGAGTTCACAATTAATTAATTTGCATTTTCCTTATTAATGTTTGCACTTACGCTATGTTTTTAAATTGTTAACGGGGCGAATAATCTATCTACAATGCTACACACTTTTATTTTCATACATACACACACACACACACACACACACACACACACACACACACACACACACACACACACACACACACACACACACACACACACACACATATATATATATATATATATATATATATATATATATATGTACATGTATGTACCTATATATATATATTTTTTTCATAATATTATACATTATTTTGTTAGAAAATTATATTTTGGGAAAAACTTCTGTAATTTAAAAAACATTTTAAATTTGTTTACATCATTTTAATCAATCTAATATTCATAATGTAGCTGTGTTCAACATAAATTAGTTATTGCGTTGTTTCACTGTTTGAGGTGCTGCATGATAGATTGATATTGTTCCAATTAGACATTGAGAAAAACCATGTCAATGCGATCGACGATTTTATTAATTTCCAGTGTAGCGAGGCAGTGAAACAAAAAATTATAATTAATATTGTTGATTGAAGAACAATATAGACACTTAAAAATCGTTTAATATTAATGACTTTGCTTCACAAACCAAACACTAAAAAGTATTCAACGCAAATAATATGGGATAAAATATTATATCGCATGAATTGTATACAATGCTAAAATTTAAAACTTCCAAATTAATAAATTAAAATCACTATAGATTTGATTGCTTATGTAAAAAAAAAAAAAAAAAATGAAGAATGAATGACACAAATTAATTAGGAATTTGATTAATAATTAATTTAACACACCTAAATATCTCTATATTGAACTCGAACGTTTTCATTATAATTGCATGCGTGGGCACTAAAATCCAATACATATTGTAATATTAAGAGAAAATGAATTATGAATTTTGATTTATTGAAAAAAAAAAAAACTTGTACTTATTTGTATTGCGTTATGTATAAAACTGTGAATATATAGTTAGCTGATTTATTATTCGACTCTGACAATATTATTAAACAATTTATACAACGTTTAACGCTTCAAAGTTTAGGGTATATATACCTACGTACATTATGAATTTTACAAAGTAAACGTGCACTGCGCGCGGACCGATTGAGTTATTTTTAGCCACTTGAATAGTGTCTTGAATATGATATCGGAAGGAAGAAAGAAAACACGTTGAACAATGGTTTCGTATAATGTTTGAAATACGATTTTATTATATGTGAAATGAAAAAAAAATTGCATATTTTCTCGACCCCGATTAAACGACGAAAAAACAATGAGTCCCGTGCAATGATTTTGTCATTAATTCTGGTGTTTCAAATGAAATAGGCACTTTAAGGTATTTCGACGTAACAAATAACAATAGTACATCACTGTCGTCAATGCTATTAATTTGATTGAAACACTGCGCGAGTGAGTAATTCTCTCTGGGAAACTAAACCGTCAGAGATCAAGTTGGAACAATAAGCCCTGCGTCTCACGGTTTCTCGAAAATAATTTGGCTGAAAATATTATACTCGCCTTTTTTTTTTTTTTTAAGAAAATATTTTTTGAGATACAAGTAAAAAAATAATTAATACAATTGCATTTTTAAATAGCTCGAGTAATATAAACATTTGTTGATGACTGCAGCTTTTGAGTGAATTATACGCGAAATAAAATTTCAAACACAATCCCGGCGCTGATTTGTTCAAAAGTCGCGAATTTACAATGCAAATCAAAAAGCGATTATTTGTCTAAGCATTTTACTCGGTACACTAATTTTACTATTGAACCTATGATAACTGAGTACAATTAATAATCTTAAAAACCGTATTCATCATTTATGAATGCGAGTTTAATATAGTTAGAGAAGCATTTTGTTTGTAACACAAATATTAATCAACTGAAATTATCCAAATTTTTTGTTTTGTTTTTTTTTTTTTTTTTTTTTGTTTAATGACTGTTATTGAACTGTCGTTTGATGCAAATTGTCCACATTCGACGAGTTCTCAATTAGTTGAATGTATTTGTCATTTACAACAATTTCAGTAATTTAAGTTAAATTCAATGTTGTCATGTTACAATATCACATTGTATTGTATTATTACCGATAAGCAATAAACACTGGTTTTGTTAAATTTATACCATTAGAATATTACTTGTAAATTATCATAAACAATGAAAGTAATAGCTTTGAATGATTAAAATCAAAATTGATTGAAAGAATTATCTCTATTACATTATAATAATTTTGCTATGATAAAATATTATCATACTGAGGACTTTTTATTTCAAAGCAATATATTTTTTTTATTATTCATTTATTTATTATTATTATTTTGTTTATTTATTTTTTGAATATAGTACCGGTAGAAACGTGGATTTAAAATTATTTAAAATTTCGAATAAAACTATAAGTGATTTACTAAACATTTTATTGGATATTCTTTGTTACTCAAATACACCTCGTATAATCCTCGTAGAAAGGGTGTCTTGGCCCCAGAGCGTCGTCGGACTCCCTAATATAAACTCGCGAATTTTAATATGCAATGACGAAATATTTTTTTTTTTTTTAAAGCCCATCGAAAAACAAACACGGCCCCGGTGCCTTATAAACGGTCTTTATCCCGGTCTGGTAATAAAATAGATTTTTAATTTTCAACTTATCTACAGAGAGTAGTAATTTTATTTTAATAATTTTTCTAATTAAAAGTTTACTTTAATTTTCATCAGTTTATCCTCACGCATAGTATTAAAATTAAAAATAATAACAATTAAAACTCATGGGCCAAATTATAATTAATTTCCATTCGAAAACTTTTTTAATTACCTCAAATATCAATGTATACAAATGGAAGAACAATCACTTTAGAATTCTTTTTAAGATTAAGGCTATTTAATAGGGGACATATTAAAATACACAATTCTCGTAATTTAATTTTGATGCATACCTTTATCATTTAGCTAATACTTTTAATAATTCATAAATTAGGGAGCTTAAAGTAAGTTTGTTCACTATATAAGCTAATAGTAATTGCTTTTTATTGATTAGTAACGTTCTATTGAAATGTAATAACTCGATGTTAGCAGCCGTAAATATTCTTAGAAAATAAAGTTAAAGCTAAAATATAATATTGTCATAACAACTGCGAGGTAAAATACTATAAAAATGGTCTGATTTTTCGTAATTTACAAACTTATATCAATATATACATAACATGTATTATATGATGTTAATGCCTTTATATATTCAAATGCTATACTGTGACTTTCAGAAATTCAATTAACTCTAATATTATAAATGATGGCTTTTATTTAGTTTTTATCATTTAATCATTTTAGACGATTTACAATCAACCTAATTAAAAATGTTTTAAATATATTGCCATAAAATGTACCGTGTGCTCTTATACGTTATATTTTCCATTTCAGTTTCAGGTGATTTACAAGATTGAATGAAAAATCTGGCGCTCTAGTGATCGTTTCAAAAAGTGTAAATAAAAACGAATCAATTAATCACAATGTTATTGTACGTTTTATTGATCCTTCGTTTTAAAATGCAAATTATTAAGGTTTTAAAACAAGCGCAAGGAAATTTTCGCTATTGAATAGTATTACTCATTTTGCACCGTGATTTCCCGTAAACGGTTCAAAATTTAAATTCAAAACAAAATCAATGGAAATGTGCATTTGCAATCAAGTCGTCATCGCCATTATAACGTCTCTAAATCGACACAGTCACGTCATAGTAGTCAATGTGTATATTATGTACGTGCATTATGCACAGCTTATAATGCGATTCGGTATGAAAAAACGAAAAATACGGGTGTGAATACCTATTGAATTCTCTAGAATTATGATTTTCAAAATTTGATATCTACGAGTAAACCACTCATAAAAGATTTAAAAAAAAAAAAAAAAAAAAAAAAAAACATTAAATAGTATCACACCATTTTAGACTTTCCTAAATCGATAAAACATCGCCATAACATTCATTTTCTCTGTTTTGAATATCTATAAGACACTGTGAGAATTTCAGATGTGAATATATTAAAAAAACAATCGCAGCTCGAAAGTCATTAACCATCGAGTGCGTTATTTAATCATCTGTGTTTATTTTGTTTTTTAAGTTTGATATATCGAGTTGAACGTTAGAAACCAACTGCTCCCATGAAACGGGTAGTTTCTGTATTCTGCGTCCAGACTTCCTACTCTGCAGATTTTCCGAGGGTCGTAATTTTTGGTTAGTTTTCCTTCGCGTGCCGGCGGAGGGGTGTGTTTTGACGCGATCGACGATCCACAAGAAGCGCGCGGTCACGCGGGTCGAACTCGCTCGACCGCGAGGTGTCCGTGTGCGGACGAGCGCGTGGCTTATTCGGTGCGGTAAACGAACTCGTTACCGAGCATTATGTCGTCTTCCGAATCCTGCGCTTTAATAATAATAATATTAATAATAAAACAGCGTTTCGCCGCCGTCGTCGCCCGGACGAGTGCCGCGCGTGCACAGTGTGTCGGGTTGACGAAATAACGACGCCACGCCGCGCCGTGCCCAGCACCTTTTAAACCTGGATATCGGTCCCCGAGGCTCAACAGATATCCCAAACGACCGACGCGGAAATCGACTTTATCAACGTGGCATTTCTATAGTAATCGTTTTTAGCTATTCGTCCGCCCCGTTCTCGTCGTGTAGGTACGCGCCACGAAGAAACCGTCGTTTTTTTTTTCTATTAAATTAGAAAATTTACAATCCGTGACATGTACGATAAGCAAATAGGATATAATATATATATATATATATATATACACGATATTTACAAGGTCATACAGTGTGAGGATGGAAGCTGTCCAGCAGGGGCGTCATTTCAGTTTTTTTTTTTTTTGAGTGTACGAAGTTTTAAGCAGGCCATTTGGAAATTTCATTGGGCCATATAAAAATAAATATACTTACCTACATAATTTTATTACTTTAAACTTTTCCATTGATTGTGAATAAAAACCAACATAAATAGTAATAAACAATCGAAAAGAACAAATAGGTAATTGAATAGGTACCTTATCTGTGGAAACAAATGCGTAATGCATAAAATCTTAAAAATGGTAAATGTAGCAAAAAAAAAAAAAAAAATTTATTTAATATTATGATTTAAAGAAACGGATACTGGCGATTTTTAAGCGTAGCAGATACAGCTATTTCTAGATTTATATTATTAACTTCTGCTTTTTCGACATCAAGTACCATGAGGTCTTTTAGTCTTTCATCTCCCATATGTGTGCGTAAATATGACTTCACATTTTTGAGCGATGAAAAAAACCTTTCATTTGATATTGTTGTAATCGGTAAAGTTTTTACAAATGAAATAATTTTTAATGTTTCAATAAAAGCGATATGCGTATGAAAATCTTTCATCTTTACTAGTTCAAATTAACATCACGCTTGTCATCAAACAGTTCTTTTGCTGGAGGAAACTCAGAGGAAATTTTAATTTCATTGAATTTAAAATAACTATAATGATTTATGAAAAATTTTAAATAAAGATATTCAGAATCAAAAAAAAAAATTGGACTAGAACAGTCAAAAATTTCAGACAACTCAAATAAGTTATTGGTTTCTTCTGAAAAATCTTTCATTTAGCTGCATGATAAATCTGAAATAGAATGTAAGCAAAAAAAAAAAGTAAGGGGTTCAGCCGCACTCCCTGAACCACCTCTTCTTCAAATGAGGCCCCTGCTGTCCAGTGACGGAGCCCTCTGTGGCTTATGTTCAGGGATTAAGTAAACGTGTGCACCAACGTCTTTTTAACCAACGTCTTTTAAAGGGATTATTTGGTGAGTTGGCTCCACCTTGGTCGGCTATGAGTGGGTTGGTGTGGGTGGCTAGTTTGGAATGGAGTTTTTAGTAGTGATTGGATGCAATTGTGGTAATTGTTTCGATTTTGAGGTCATTGTGAAGTGCGTTATTATTAACAAACTAAGGTGCAGAGAAGTTAGTAACCGGAGAGGAATAATCGATTGAAATGCTTGAATTTTATTGATTAGGAATGGTTTATACAAAGGGTTCATACAGCCCCATATCTGTATTCCGTAAGCTCAAAACGGGCATTGACATTAACTTGTGAATAATTATTTTACTGTCACGGAAGAGATTTGATTTGAGTAAAGAACGGAAAGTGTAGTCTGCTGTTGAGTTTTTTCCTTGTCGTTTTTTTTTTTTTTAAGGCGCGTACTCGCTCGTCGATCCTATGGCGTGTCGTCGAGACGTTGGAAAATAGGATATCGACAAGATCCCTCATGAGTCGTGACCGGGTGATTCGAGAACGGTTTTCGACGACACGTCTCGCGCCAGAAATCGTCGGGCCCGCGTATTGCATGATCGTTGGACCCGGCAATGATACGAATACGCCGTAGACAGACGTGTTCGCGTTCGCTGCAGGTGGTTGTTTTTCGGGCTCGTTCTGTTTTAATGGCCACAGCGCTCGTGTGAATTGATAATTTTCTTTTTCATTTTTTTCCATTCGAAATCGATATTTTTTTTAAAAAAGAAATAAGATTTCAATTTGTTGTTAAAATTTTTATCCTGCTCATATGGAACTACTATTGTTCATTCATAAAGTGTTTTTCAGCAAAAATTTAACACTTAAATAATTTTAACAGTGGACCGATAGATCAAGAGTAGTTATAACTACGTTTTAATAAGTCGAGAGTGTTACAGGTAGCGAAATCGCGGTGGTAAACGTTTTCTGGGCACCTCTGTTTCACCACTCTGCCGCTGTGAACCGACGCTATTAAATCGTTCACAAAAACGTATTGTCTAATTCGCGTTTTGAAACGCACGTGAAAACAAATTCAAAAGTTTGTATCGTTATTACTGGTAAACATGGACCGAGGATACTCGATAAATCACCCCTGTGCACACGACGACGCTGATAACACGGTAAATATTACGTCGGCCGTCGCTCCGCATGAATACAACCCGTCATCATCATAATATATTATAATACGGCCCGGAGGCGCGAATATCCATTAAATTTTGGCGTTTATCGGCCGTCGTTATAATAATTATTATTATTATTATAACCGTCGTCTAGTAATCGTATTCGAAATATTATTATGACGCACGGGATACGCGTGAATCGACGGCACAAACGCGGTAAAACATTATGACGTATATCGCCGTATCGAAAACGGTGATAGTAACGACGATGATAATAATTGCGACGCACAGCGAATACGTGCGAGGGGGGTACGTGGAGGCCGAGGAGCCGGGTCCCGGTAATCATCGTCGGCCGAACAACGATGTCCAGGACGGCCGGAAAACTTGGTGGATTCGTATCGAACGGGATGAAAAAAAAAAGGTGGTAAGTGAGATGATGGTGGTACAAGTTCGTCCTTCGTCCCTTCGGTCCTCGGACAAGATATTGGTGATGAATGTATTAAGTTTTAAAGAAATGATGACTCATTTCTTTAGTATAAAACGATTCTGAGCAAAGCTTCAGTGTAATATAATTTCTATCGTATACATTATTATCTTGTGTCACGATTATTGATATTTTTTCGGTATTGTCGTATTGATAGTTTAGTATAAGAGTAAACTTGTATTAAAATTTCAGAACTTTCTAACAAATACTCAATATTTCATTAGAAATAAACTTAAAAGAAATCAGACAATATCGTAAAAAATCGTATAATAATTTATTAAAGTGTGTATAAAAAAAAATCCTGACTCACGATTTTTGAATTTTTGTTAGGATAATTAGGTAGGTATATGAGTAAGGTCATATTAAATTTTCAGAACTTTTTATCAAATATTTAAAATTATATTACATAAAAACAATTTGGTAAATTAAAAGTTCTATTTTTAAGTCAAAAGTGCTATAATTGTTCTGAAAATGTTGTCCATTATAAAAAACCTTCGGTCCTCGGACAAGATATTGGTGATGAATGTATTAAGTTTTAAAGAAATGATGACTCATTTCTTTAGTATAAAACGATTCTGAGTAAAGCTTCAGTGTAATATAATATATTATTATTTAAATCCTGTTTACGTATTTTACGGTTATTTGTATAATTTTTGGTGAGTTTTTTTGTAATTAAACCCTCATAAAATATTCAATTAGATATAACTCATTTAAACTTCAATTGTTATAAAAATTATAACTCATTAGAAATAAACTTAAAAGAAATCAGACAATATCGAAAAAAATCGTATAATAATTTATTAAAGTGTGTATAAATAAAAATCCTGACTAACGATTTTTGAACTTTTGTTAGGATAATTAGGTAGGTATATGAGTAAGGTCATATTAAATTTTCAGAAATTTTTGTCAAATATTTAAAATTATATTACATAAAAACTTTCAAACAATTTGGTAAATTAAAAGTTCTATATTTAAGTCAAAAGTGCTATAATTGTTCTGAAAATTTTGTCCAATATAAAAAAATATGTATTTGATATTGGATAAAATTTTCAAGTTTCTAGCTTCAATACTTTTCGATTTATGACTAAATACCTAAAATCTGAACAGTGAAAATCTCGTTAACGGCGGATTTTTACCGTTTTTACTCAGTTTTTCGATAGTTATTCTTGATTACTGGAAAAACTATGGAGATTTTGGAAAAATGACCTCTCTAAAGTACCATCTCAGTTCAATTTCGAATCTAAAAAGTTGCTGGACGAAACTTTTGGACAAGGATTTCTATACGAAAAAGTGTTTACAGAAAAAAAAAAAAAAAGAAAAAAAAAAAATAAATAAAAAATAAAATAAACATCATTGTAAAACCATAAGATCCTTCGCTTCACTCAGAATCTAAAAGTATGTATTTGATATTGGATAAAATTTTCAAGTTTCTAGTTTCAATACTTTTCGATTTATGCCTAAATACCTAAAATCTGAACAGTGAAAATCTCGTTTACGGCGGATTTTTACCAATTTTACTCAGTTTTTCGATCGTAATTCTTGATTACTGGAAAAACTATGGAGATTTTGGAAAAATGGCCTCTCTAAAGTACCATTTCAGTTCAATTTCGAATCTAAAAAGTTGCTGGACGAAGCTTTTGGACAAGGATTTCTATACGAAAAAGTGTTTACAGAAAAAAAAAATAACATCATTGTAAAACCATAAGATCCTTCGCTTCACTCAGAATCTAAAAATGGAAAGGGTTTCATTGAAAAAATGAATAAATAACGTGTACGAGTAATAAGTACGTCGTAAAAGCAGTCGCGGGAACGTTTACAGTTATTAGATGATGTTATACTCACACGCGGCGTTATGTATATTATAACACAGTACACCGCCGATAATACATTGTAATAAAATTATTATTATTATTATTATTGTTATTATTACACACACCGTACTAGCAGCTCTGAAGAATTATTACCACGCGGAAGTTTAAACTTTATTCCGATAGACGTGGTGAATAATAACGATGAAAGCATAATAACAACAATAAATAAAAAAAAAAACTCTCGAGGATCATCTTCGGAGAAGAATCGAAAAGAAGAAAATAAAAAAAGCCGATAAGATAATGGTGGTGGAAGTTCGTCCTTCGTCGCTTCGCTCCTCGGACAAGATAATGGTGAGGAGTGTATAGCACTTTCTATCATGGGATCACCTGGTTTACGATAGTTTAGTTGTATGGTACTTTACATTTGAATGCAATGATAAATCATTGTAAGTTAAGTACAGGATACAGTAGTTGGGTGGGATACACGAGATGCATTGCTAGATTAGGCATTATTGGATAGATTTTGGAATTATTTTATATTATAAAAAAAAAAACGATTCTGAACGAAGATGAAGATGTCAGCCTTAAATTGTAATATATATTTTATTTTAATATCCTAGATTGGGTTAAATTTACATTTGTCTATTCATGTGACTTCTGCTCGTGAGCATTGGACAAACCAGGATGTGCATAGATAGGGCGTAGGTAAATACCATATTATTTGCCTAAATGCACTATCGTGACGGCACCACCCGACCCCGCCGTCCATATATGCTGAATGCTCCGTGGCTACGTCTATTTAAATATTAATAATTAATAATAATATATAAAATCCGCATGTTTATGGAACTGATACACACATTAAAATAACTGGAAATTGGAAGTTAGTAACGTTCTATTCAACCATGTAAAGGTACGTTATACACCTTGTGTTTACAATCTACCAATATTTTGTATAGAACAGCTGTCAGCTACTGATTATATTATAATAAACTTAATCTATTTAATTATCTTTATCAGCTGTGATATTACATAATATTTTCATTTCTTATCTTTGAATACAAAAATTTTTATACATTTTCAACTACAAAATAATTTGCAAATATTCGTGATTTTGACAAATTTTGTCGATTTTTGAACTTCAACTGCTTATAAAAAAAAATTGTGCCTATGTATTTGAATAATTTTTGAATCACTCTTAGATCAACTTATTCAAAACCTTCTATTAAATTTTCAAGCGATTTGGTAGGGCCGAAAAATTGTTATCGACTTTTATAAAAAAAAATCTAAGAAAAATCGAATTATTCAAATGCCTATAAATAGCTAAAAAATAAACGAAATATTTTGAAAATACAACTATGTAAAGAAAATGCCTATTTAAACATTTTGTAAAAGTTTTAAGTTTCTACGACCTATACTTTTTGAATAAGAACAAATATCAAAAATCAATGATGCCTAAATTGTTATTTTACGCGATTATGTGAAAAAATTGTAATTTCAAACACTCATAAAAATTTTTGATTTTATTCCAGTGCAAATTTTTTTACAGATAATTGAAGGAAAACGTATGTCAAACTTTGTACCGAATTTACAATTCTTAGTTTTGAATACTTAAAATTTTATGAATTTTCAACTGCAAAATACATAGCAAATATACATGATTTTGACGAATTTTGTCAATATTAGCACTTATAAACGCTTATAAAAAAATTTTGTGCCTATGTATTTTTATAATTTTTGAATGGGAGTTAGAACAACTTATGTGGACCCTTCTATTAAATTTTCAAGTATTTCGTCCGAGCTACATTTTTTTTATCAACATTTATAAAAAAAAAAATAAAAAAAATCGAATATTTCAAATGCCTATAAATTGATTAAAAATGAGTGAAATCTTTTGAAAATAAAATTATATAAAGAAAATGCCAATATAAACAACTGATAAAATTTTCAAGTTTCTACAACTTATACTTTTTGAAAAAAAAAACAATTAGCAAAAATCGTTTGAGGCTAAACCGTTGTTTAACGTGTTTTTGTAAAAATTTAAATTTCAAACACTCATAAAATTTTTTTGTCTGAATCCGGTAGAGTTTTTTTTGCAGATAATTGAAGAAAAACTAATGAAAAACCTTGTACCAAATTTTCAAAACTTAGTTATAAAAGAAAAAAATTTTACGATTTTTCAACAACAAAATTATTTGCAAATTTTCGCAATTTTTACATATTTCGTATAAATTGGAACTTTGAGCACTTATAAAAAAAAATTGTGACTTACGATTTTGGATTTTTTTTTATCAGTTATGGAACAACTTATAAGAAACCTTGTATTAAATTTTCAAGATTTTCTGGCAAAAAAAAAAAATTTTATCGTTATTTTAAAAAAAAATACTTAAAAAAATTGAAAATTTCAATTGTCTATAATTAGCTCAATAAAAGTCAAAAGTGTTCAAAAATTTTACCACGTATAGATGATTTCAATATAAACATTTGGTGAAAATTTCAAGTATCTACAATTTTTGGTTTTTGAGTAACGGCTAAATAAAAAAATCGATTTCGTCGAAAACGGGTTTTGCACAAAAAGTACCGGTTTTTCCTCATTTTTTGTTTGTTTTTCCCGTGGCATTTGAAAACTTTTGGGAATTTTCACTTGTGACCTCTCTAAGGTACCTCCGATATTCGTTTTGCCACCGAAAACATACCCTGAAGTTCAAAATTGAAGCATTATTTCGAGTAGTTATGGTGTACACAGACACAAAAACAAAAAAAAAACAAAAAAAAAAAAAAAAAAAAAAAAAACAAAAAACAAAAAAAAAAAAAAAACACACATCATAGTAAAATCAATACATTCTTCACTTCGTTCAGAATCTAAAACTATATCGAAATGTGCGGTGGCGACCGGCGGGCATGTTGTTATGTGTGTGTGTGTGTGTGTGTGTGTGTGTGCCCACGTCTTACGTGTATAATATTTCTGCTGCAGTCCCTACGCTACGTAACTGAGCGTCGTGTGCACACGGCAACGCGTTAACAAGCTCTGGGAGATTGATGCGAATGACGGTTGCATTTAAAAGCGCCGTGTATACGTGTAACATATTTTATACGTGTATATATGTACATACAATATACGTACGCGATGTAATGCACTCGACTTTCGAGAGAAAAGCTATTTGCGCTAGCGAGTAAACGCTCCCCAGGAACTCGTTTTCCGACGCGAAAAAACGTCGGTTATGATGCGGATTAAAGGAAGAGAGAAAGAAAAACCGAGACAAGGAGATAGATAGATAGAGAGAGAGAGAGAGAGAGAGACAGGGAGATAGAGAGAGAGAGAGAAGAGACGCCGGTGGCGCCGTAGTTTTTTTATTAGCACACCGTCGGGAACGCGCGCGCTGCAGCAATAACTTATGGCACCGGAGCCCCCGCGAATTTCCTCTCCGGGACTCGGCGGGCATGCCATACGACCGGCGGCTGCGTAAAGTTTCAAATGATATTGCGATCGTGTTTCGGACGAGACTCGCGGTGCACGTCGGTGACGATTATTACGATATCATAATCGTCGTCGACCGTACACACACGCATACGTACACAGAGAGACGCACGCATACACATACACACGCGCGCACACGATCATTCGTGTGCTACACACGTTCTATGCGTATTTGAACAGAGACCACGAGTTTCGGTCTGCGCACGCGTTTAATACGTAATAATATCCAGTCCTCGAATTTGGGGGGGGGCGTAGGAGGACGGAGCTCCTCTTCGATTTTTTAATGTTTTGAGCGCACCCCTTCCTATTATTTCAATTGGAACGGAGGGACGGAACGGTTTTTTTATTTAATGATGTAGTAATTTTGTAAATTTTTCATCAATGAGACATTCAAATTTTAATTTTGATTTAATTAATTATTGTGTTGGTTGATATCGAGACCGATGTTTTTTTTTAATCTGTTTATCAGTATTATACCGAATCGGTAACCGGTTAAAACAATCTGGTTGTATTATAACATAATCATAATAATCATTTTATTATAGTGCAATGTGTCTTAGTGATAATATGACATATACGATAAATAAATAAATCAGTTTTATTTTAATTTATTAGTATACCTATCGTCCTACTCGATCGAACATTAACTTATATATTTAGATATGTATAGTTATACTTATAGTTCTTATAATTTGTAAAATATGGAACGCATTTTTGAAGATGGGTTTTTGGGGTGTGTGGATGGCGGAGCCCTCCACGAGTTTGGTGTGTGAAGTCATTGTAAGGGGGGACGTTAATTTTTTTTTTGAAATCTTAGAGTCACCATTCTTTTATTTTTCCAACTCGAACACTGTTAATATTATCATCATAAACGTCCGTTGTTGTAGCGCACTTTTCACATGTTCTCGTCAGTTTTTATTGCATAACGAACGCCATGATTTAAAGTATGATTTATCGTCGCGGCGGTTCACTTTTTATTTGTCACCGCGGCACAACACCAGTGCGATATGAACCCGTTGAGTGTTAGCAGTAGCTTCGAAGGCGTTCGATCAGCTCGTTTACTCGAATCCACGAATCTCCGTTTGTTTTTAACCGTTCGTATATCCATCGAAGATATATCGGAATATTTCGACTAGTACTCGATCGTCGACGACGGCAGTGTGCAAAATATCTCCGAGGACTTTGCTCATAAAACCGAGTGACTCGATTTTCGCCTTTTCCGCAATCTTCATATCTCCGCGTTTCCCGTGATCGTCACTCGTTATAGCCATCTCTATTGGGTCTTTATGGTGTGTCAGTGTACAAGACCGTTATCTACCGCAGTGATTCTCAACCTGGGGGCCGTGGCTATATGACTGGAGGGTCTTGAAATATTTATTGAATTTCATATAATACATCGGGAAAGTTTATCTCACGTTAGAGTTATTCGATTACTGGTTAAAGTGTAATAACATTAATAATAATCTATTAAACTATCGAAAATGATGATATCATTGTAGATTACATTGTAATGCATTAGCGGCTTAGTTAGAATTAAATGAAAAAGTACGTATTGAATTTTGGTTAAGACGACAACAAGAGTATCCTGTAATTGCGAAAGCGGCTTTACTTATATAAATACCCTTCGCATCGACCTATCTTTGTGAAACTACATTTTCACAACTTCAAATCATAAAAAACAAACACAGATCATGCATTTCACAACAGTATTTAGAAGCTAAATTGCGTATTTTAGTTTCAAACATCACACCTGACATATATATGTTATGTGAAAATATGCAATCCCAACCGTTACATTCATAATTATCATATTTTCTATTATTATTATTATTTTTATTTTTAGTCTAGCCTTTGTTTGAAACCAAATCAACATTAATACTGGATATTTTTGTATTGCTGTATATTTTATTTATTACGAATTCTTTTTTGTTTATATATGTTTTAAGTTTTATACAACTATACGATTGCATGTTTCAAAAATTTATGTAAAAAAAATATTTATTTTCTTTACATTTTAATTATTTGTTTTTGTGAAATAGTGCATGTAAATTTAGTACATCATTAAGAAAAAATAATTAATGATTCTGGTTGAGGGGGGCCTTGGCGGTTTTACATTGAATTTAGGGGGCCCTTTAAAAAAAAATTTTGAGAAGCACCGGACCCGAGTCGAGTATTGCCGAGTGACACTGCGGGCGGCACGACTCGTGTTTTACATTCGAAGCTATCGAACGTCTCGGGATCCGACTCCGGCTTTTCCCGTTCGGTTAGACGTTATCGGAGACCCTTTACCCCGGAACGGTTGCGAAAGGTCGTCGTCGACTTACACGCTGTTTTTTTTTTTAACGGCTCCGACGGGGTCGACCTCTCACGCGGCGCTAGGGACCGGCGGGCGGCGGCCGTTATTCAGTCGATGGGGATATGTCAATTGCCCCGAAAATTGGCAGGTAAAATAAAAATTTTAAGGGACATAAAAAAGGTTACTCATCAATTGCGTCGGTAACATTTTATTCGTCTCAATAGATATACATCAGTTGCGCCGAGTAAATAAATTTAGCGATTATCTCGTAGAGACATATATTGAAAATGATGCAACTTTTCCGCCATTGATTTGGGCTTCATGTAGCATATCAAGTGAAAGAACTACAAGTGCCTGTGAGTCGTTTCACTCGGCATTTGGAAAACATTTTTATTCAACACACCCAAATATATTTGTGTTTTGTGTTGTTTTAAAACTTATTCAAGTTCAATCATACATAAAAATGAATAGCGTTTATAAAGAAAAGAAAATAAAAAACAAAAAACAGAAATCGATGAAAATATATCCAAATATTTAAATGGAAGTATAACCATGTTTGATTACGTAAAAATAGTACGCTACCATAACCACAACAAAAAATATAATAAGATAAGTAACAAAAAATCTGTAAATCTATACGTTTTTTTCTTTTTAAATTCTTAATTTTTGATTTTTTTTTTTTTTTAGATGTAATTTGATCATTGACCACCATGGCAATTTTTATTAAAATTTTTATAATTATATAAACACATAAACTAATTAAGGTTAACGTATTGTTTTTAGATATTTTAAAAATTGTTTTTAATTAAACAATCAAATGAAAACCAACTTATTATTTTTAGATTTTTTTTCTTTTGGCGTTTAGCATAACTTGGACGCTCCGGCGCAAAAGACGTATACATTTCAGGTAGTCTTAAAAAAATCGGCGTGATTGACAAACTCCGCAGCCGATTTTAATTATCAGCGGCCGAAATTACCGAGTCATTAATACCGCAGGGCAGGGACGACCACGAACACGACGGTGATCCGGCCACGTTTTGCAGCAGCTATCAGTCACCGGGCGACACGTTACAGCACGGCGGCGGCGGCGGCGGTGGAGGACTAATTAAAAAAATTAACATGACCACTGCCCCGTCGATCGGACGCATAAATCAGTTTGTCGGCCTGTCGGGGTCGTTAATCATCGGCCGGTCACGTCGCCCGACGGTCCGCGAATATCGTCGAATCGAACGATTGACCGCGGGGGTCTCCGCACACGGCAGCGATCGAGTCCATCTTCGAGAAATTCGACTCGTCGATTTTGACGGGTCGAAAGAATACGGTGCCAGTAGGGAGGGAGGCGAGATGGCCGACGACAGCGAATTCGTCCTCCTCCCGCGGCATTTCGGCGTGAGGCGATATTTTAAATTGGCGTTTACTACGTGCGAAATTTAAAGAATATTAAATTTGACAGTTACGCTTTTACTACGTCTATTTTATAACATTATACGAAACAATTTACCCGTTTGTAAGCGCGAGCATCGACATCAATCAGAACTTTTATCAACGAAGTCGGGAATACTCTGTAATATGTTGTTTTTGGTTTGGAGTTCTTTTGAAATGTAGAAAAACGTCCGTTCATCAAAATTCATCGATGACATGCATTCTTTGAAAATCTCTTCATCCATTTACACATAATATGTATTATGAGGAAAATTTATGGACCGTGTATAGACTAAACTACAGGTGAATGGAGAATACGTAAAAACAAAGAGCTTCAGGACTTGTATCAAAGACCAAGCATTAAAGAAGATATCGCCAAAAGAAAGCTGAAGTGGACAGGTCGTTCTTGGAGAAAAACGGGGCCGTTGGTAAAAATATTACAAGAGAATGCACCACAGGGAAAACGGCCACTTGGAAGGCCGAGGTTGGGAAGATAGAATCGAAGAAGACTAATAATAATTGGTCTTAATCTCAATACGACATCTAATGCGGAACGTGTCTTAAACGAGCATTGTCGTATCGTAACGATAAAACTTCAGGGAAAATATTTTTAATAAAAAACAAGCCGCAAGAGAACGACGCTACGAAGGAAACCCGTGGTGGATACGATAAAGACGCCGAATTCCTCGGATCGTGACGTGTGTGGAGCAAAATAATTTGCGTGTATCGGACCGGTGAGAATAGCACGTGTACAGTCGAAAAGTTTCGGTATAATACTTTATAGTACACGGGGTATAACAAGTGTATATACGAGCAGGTACTTAAAAGTTGTGTTCGCCTCAAAGTACGGAAGTGGGTAGTAAATAGTGTATCAAGTAACATAGAATTAATAATATTATGATAAACGTGTACAATTTTATGAAATAATACTGTAACATTAAAGTGGTTGTCTAAACAAATATCTTTTTATTCGTTTCGTTTCAAATGTGTAAAAGATAATAAAACTCGGAAACGTAACGCGATACCACTCGCACTCTGTGCGAATAACTTTTAATTTAATCCGGTGCAGGTATTAACTTAGTTGTATTTATAATTTAGTTAGAGTTTTGTAATTTTAGTGTTTGTTTATTATCACTCAAAATGACGGCGAACAAATTGTTTTGGATAAGTAGACTTTTTGTCCAAATTATAAAAAGAATAATATATATATATATATACATATTTTTTTTTTAGGCACCTACATAATTACTTTAAAATAAACAATCATAAAATGATCGTCGATGATGGAGACGAATCTATACGGGTGCGGTTAGTGTGTGCTGACGACTGTACTAATAAATCAAAATGACTTTTTAAATGGAAATAATGGAAAGGGAAACGACAACGTTTGCTGAAATTTTTAGAAAAAAAAAATTCACAATTTCTTTTTTAATCTAGTAATGAAAAATCACGTGCAATTTAAAAACTCAATACAAATAATATATTTTTATACACCGTTTTCTTCGGAACGAAATACTGTCGATAAATTTCAATCGAGCAGTCAGTACCGTAGATCAGATCAGTAGTACAGTCAGATCCGTATCTAAGACCGGATTTATACTTACCAGTGTGTAAACTCACTGTTCTAGATCATTGATAACGATTCCTAGACATTACTCACCACTGCGTGCATGTGTAGGGCGGTGATATTAATTACAGAAGAAATACACGAATAACGGACCTAATGCTGCATTCGGAAACACTATATAACACATATATATGTAGTTTCGTGATAAAGACGACGAAAATGTGTACATCATTTGGGACCGGTATCATACGTATTTGAAAAGTAGGTAAGATAATGATGGTGGAAGTTCGACGTTTGTCCTTTTGGTCCTCGCAAAAGATAATGGTGATAATAGTATTACAATTAAAAGAACCGATACATCGTTTGTTTAGTTAAATGATTCTGGGACAAAGCTTCGTGTAATGTACATCGTTTTCAATTCTTAGCCAAATAAAATTGATGGCAAACTTTTTCGATATCAAAACCTTACGAATAGTTTAATTCTTATTTATCTATCCGATGAAAATAACTTTCTACTACCAAACGATTTGAAGAAAGCATTTTTTCTTCTATATCCCGAATTTCACAAAGACTGGCATGACCTATTGTGTTTTATAGACATTAAAAGTGAACATTTCATACGAAAACTACCAGTTGCGTCAACGTTTCAATTAAACGTTAGTTATGAAAAGAAATTCTGAGTAACAAACTTAGTAATTCCTTTTGTATCGTTAGTGAAGTACCTATAAAGTGAAGAAGTATTAAATTTCAAGATGTATTACAAAGAATTGAAATTCTTATTCGATAAGAACCTTTAAAAAAAATATATATTTTATTTTCCAGTTCTATATTTGGTACAAAAGTGACTAATTTTTTGTTAAACTTTTTTTTTTTTAAGTTTGCGCGAACGTGTTGACAAGTTGTGACGTGGTAAAAGTTTCAACTGTCCAGTAACACAACTCGATGACTAAACAACCGAAATCGTTTAAATGAAAATCTTATTTGCGGTGCACATTTTACATTTTTCACCGGGTAGTTTTTCGGTTTTTCTTTGTGACTGACAAATGATTTGGAATAGAGAAAATGCATCCTTAAAAGCATTTCGCGGGCGATTTCTCGTCCATAGAATCGCTGAACGTAAATTTCGGACAAAGTTTACGAATCCGGAAAATCGTCTGCGAAAATGAAAAAGACATACCCTGTTGTAAAGCCAACGTCCCCACTTCCTGGATCCCTTTCGCGCTCGACTCGGCATCCGCAATGCGTTACTGTTCTGTAGTCAAAAACGTGTTTTTCGACACGACACTGCGTACGTCGACGGTGCTTGTTTTTCGCCCGCCGCACAGTGGTCGGAAACACAAATTTAAGTGGACAAAATTATTTTATTTACAAAATGTATTCCTTATGTTATTACATTTCAATTTTAATTATTGCAAAATTTCAAATATGATGAAAACGTACTTAAATGAAAGAAAGTTTTTATTTTATTTTTACAAAACAGACCCTATTATAATATTAGTTTTAAAATTGTTGTTGTTTCATTCGGAATCATCTTCATTGACACTGTCACTGTCACTGTCACTGTTACTATCAGAGTCACTATTTGTGTCTACCTCAACAATTATTAGTGCCCTAATATCTTCATCTAGTGATTTTAAATTAATTTTAGATGTTAATCTAATAACAGATATGTTAAACATAGACGAAACTCGACGCAGATAAAAATTATGTCATTGAAAAGCTAAGAAGTTTTTGAGTAATACCTATATATTTATCTATGATCATTTTAGATCTCTTCTTATATAACGTATTTAAAAATTTAAAACCACTACTAAAAAAATGTTTGAAAATGAAAATGTCATCGTTGTCGTCGTAGTCATCATTGTCATCATTGTTTTCGTCGTCATTGTTGTCATCGTCATCATCATTGTCTTCGTGATCATCATCGTCGTAGTCGTCAGCGCTGTGGTCGTCATCGTTGTCGTTATCGTCATCATCATTTTCTTCGTCGTTATCATTGTCGTCGTCGTCATCATCGTCGTCGTCATCATCATTTTCATCGTCGTCATCATTGTCGTCGTCGTCAGCGCCGTGGTCGTCATCGTTGTCGTTATCGTCATCATCATTTTCTTCATCGTAATCATTGTCGTCGTCGTCATCATCGTCGTCGTCGTCATCATTGTCGTAATCGTCGTCATCATCGTCGTCGTCATCGTTGTCGTTATCGTCATCATCATTTCCATCGTCGTCATCATTGTCGTCGTCGTCATCATTGTCATCGTTGTCATCATTGTCGTCGTCGTCAGCGCCGTGGTCGTCCTCGTTGTCGTTATCATCATCATCATTTTCTTCGTCGTCATCATTGTCGTCGTCGTCATCATCGTCGTCGTCGTCATCATTGTCGTCATCGTTGTCGTTATCGGCATCATCATTTTCATCGTCATCATCATTGTCGTCGTCGTCAGCGCCGCGCCGTCGAATCACAACAATTAGTCGGTCGTCGGACGACGAAATCAAAGTTGACGTACGCTTACGCACGACGCGCGTGCACGTAGGAAAGACGTGTGTGTGTGTGTGTGTGTGTGTGTGTGTGTGTGTGTGTGTGTGTGTTTATTAATGCGCGGCCCGAACGTTCACACGAACGACTTATACGGGTCGACGGAGGCCACGTTTAATAATAATAAAAATAATATTATAATGACGCGTGGACGAAAAACAATAATAATTGATGACGAGCGCCGGTCGATCCCGGGAACGAAGAGGTTTTTATTATTTGAGCACCGCCGCCGCGTCGATTGACAGACCGAATTTCACTCCAGTATCAATAGTATTACACACACACACGCGAGCGTGCGGCCAATCTATACGGTACCGATTATTGTCTGTTTTTCCGACCATCATGTGTGATACGGGTGCCAGTTAAAATCGCGAATGTCAAAATCGTGAAGACTAAACAACGAAAATGAAAATCGGGAAAAGTTTTAACAGCGAAAATAAAAATCGCGAAAAGTAAAAATTCTATTCGGTTTATTTTTCCTAAACCATCGGTATAAACTAAAACTAACATCTCTGCAGTATTATAAAACAAATTCAAATTCGTTAAGAAAAATTAAACATAAAAAATGCATCGTCACAATACTATAAAATAAAATAGTATTATACAAAAAACATTTTCGTCGTTATCTCATAATACTATAAAATTAAAATTAAATTTGATATGACAAATCATATGCAATACCTCTTGAGTATTCTACTTTGTCCCTATTTTCGTAGTCATGGCTTATCTTTATCACCCACGTTATCGAAGACGCAGAAGTACAGATCGACATTGATTATCTAATACTGTTATTACTTATTACTATTTAAAAATAAGTATAGGTTTTCTTAATTTTCGCTATTAGTGTTTTCGCTGTTAAAAATGTTTCGCGATTATTATTTTTGCTATTTTATTTTCGTGATTTTGACTATCGTAATTTTTTTTGTTTTTGGTTTTCACATATACTCGTGTGATACTTAGTAAAACTGCCCGTCGAGTGAACGATACGTGTCACGTGCGTTCGCACATCGTTGTCGTATTATTACGTCGTGTACACTGCAGTGGTTCTCGATGGGCGGTTCACAAAGACAATGCGGATGATGCCACGGAGAACGGGAAGTTTTAGAGGACTAGCCCCCCCCCCAAAAAAAAATAAATAAATAAATAATAAAACAAATTCTTAGTTTTTTTTTCCATATTCATTGGATTTTATCGTACATAATTAACTCGTGATGACCCGAATTATTATTCACGGTGGTTTTGTTCTATACGTAGAGAGAACGCAAACGTTTTTCGTTTAAAACTCCAATGCAAATGAAAACTGAAGTTGTATTGTATCTCATTACACGCGTCTGCGTCGGAAAAATTCAAAGCGTTTAATCACGTTTTAACGTTGACGTTACGATAGATATTACGTTCAGAAGATGCATAGAGAAGATTAAAAAATCATTGATTAACTTTGTCGGTGTCAACCCAAACGGAACGGACGTTGAGAGACAAAACGATGATTTATTTTTGAATGACAACGAAAATTGAATATCCGTCTACTTTTTTCAATCACGTATGACAATTTTAATATCTCTTGTCACCACTCTCATTCGCATGGCAGTGGTTTTTACGAATAATAAGTAAGGAGTAAGCTTGATGTTTAAAACGGTTTACCAGTGAGATTAATTGATTGATTCAGCTCATGATGGTATTTCGGTGAAATGAAAAATTTCATATTAAAGTTCCAAAAACCAAAATCACTCTAGTGATGACTGCATTAAAAAAATATATATATTTACATTATACAGTAGTCATTTATGCACAATTCAAAATATTTAAATATAAAATTTAGTAAATACAAACAAATTTCATAATTTAAAGCTCGTTTTAAAACTTCGTCTGATTTAATCTTTAGAATTTGCATCCAAATCTTAGTACGGTTTGTTATTTAGTCGTTTAAATTACTCCAGGGTAGATGTTCACCTGAAAAATCCATACATACAAACATATATATGTATATATATATATATATATATAAACGAAATATTAAAAATAAATACGTTCATTCATAAATTGTCTACTTGTGTTTTTCAATTAAAGATTAATGATTCGACCAGAACGACTTGATAATAATATACTGAACCTATTCCCTGACGTAATAGCGTGAACAGACGTGAAATGTCTGACGAAATACAGCAAATTGTTATGTAGCTTCTATAAAAGTGGTTTCTGACTGTTTTTCATATATTACATGCCCATTACATTATAACAATAAGATTAGAAATTTGAAAATTGTTATCACTATAATATATGTTTGACAACATTCGGCCTGAATCCATTCACTGTGGTTACTTAAAAATACAAACAAACACACACACACATACACATATACGTATACTTAAATAAATTTGGATCTAGTGCTCGAAAATTCCAGCGTTTTGTGTCCGAACGCGATTAATACGATTAAGGTCACGTGTGCTGCCCGAACGTCCTTCGCCCGTCGATCGTCCGTCGTTAATACATCAGACGGACCCGACTACTCTCGGGATTCGGTTCGAAAAAATCGTCGGACCGATCCACGCGTGGGACGACCGACGATATTTCCTCAGGCGTTCCACCGCCGCCGCCGCGCCGTCGGGGTGGACGACATTGTTCTCGATCTCCGTCCGCCGCGCCGTCTTCCCACTCACAAACGACTCAACTCCCCGGAGTACGCGGCATTAGAACCGCTCGGAGCATTAGAGTACAGTCGTGAAAAACCCATACGCCGTGCTGCACCTACGCGTGTGCGCTGCACGGTGTATACACTATTCACAGGCGTCTCGGAGTGCGGTCGCAGCGACCACGGGGTACACAAAATAATAATGTGTAACACGAATGGAAAAAAATTAAACGTGTGCGCGTGAAATAATATTTTCGTCGCGTAGTTATTATACCAATGGTTTTCAACCGGTGTGCCGCGAGCACCCTTTAAGTGTGCCGCTATAAATCTCTTAATAATTTTATAATTTTGTATTTGCCTGAATTATCATCGATATTCGGTAAAAATCAAGGCTTTGCACCCGAACGGTTTTTTCGGGTTTTTGAATTTTAAATTGGGTTTTCAAACGGGTGCATAAAGGTGTAGGACGATTCGGGTTTTGAGTCCCCACAAATAAATTCGTGTCGTTGACTCATTTTCGTATTTAAAGTGGAGGGAAGAATTTTTTGGTTTTACAATGTTGATTTGTTTTTGTACACACTTTTTCCGGTAGTAGATTTGGTCCAAAAGATTTATCCAGTATCACTATAGATTAGAAATCACCTTGAGATGGTTTTTATAATTTTTCAATAGTTTTTTCAACAACGAAGAAAAATTCTGGTTTTTTTTCAGGTTTCCGATTAATTCGGGTGCAAAGCCTTGGAAAACCCGATAAATACCAAACATAAAGGCTGAATCATTAATCGTAGATACGTATGATAGAGTTCAATATTAGTATGCCCGTCGCAGCCGTCTCTATCGTTTTACGTCGCGTCGCAGAACGTTTAATTATCTTAAATAGTGTACATAATATGCTATTATATGGATTGTTGTGCCGCGAACATTTTTTATGAGATAAAGTGTGCCAAATCATTTGTTTTTGTATTTAATTTTAATTTTTAATTATTGTCATAAAGGTTGAAAACCACTGTATTATACCGAAACCCGCCAGTGAATCCAACGACTATACATTCCGTGTCGGCGTCGCGAGCGAAACCCGTGGTCTGCGAGAGATGCTTTTTTTTCAAAAGAGGATAAACAAAATCGTAGGTTTGACGAAATATTTTTTCCCGTGCAACAGACAGCGTCTCCGATCGTACGTACCGCGGTACGCGAATTTTTCAGCTCACTCTTACGCGAATCCGATAACACGCGAAAAGCTCGAAACGTATAATTTCCTCTCCGCGGACAGTACTTCATACAAACATTCGTTTTTTTGTTGTCGTCAAAGTTTACTGTATAAATTAAAAGCGTCGTTCAAAAAAAAAAAAAGAAGTTTCAAAAGTACGATTGTTTGATAAAAAGTTATATAAGCCAAACACGGACGGAGTGTAATTTAAATTATTATTTATTTTAATAGAATTAAACAATTACAGTTTCAAGGACTGTACACAAAAGGTGTGATGAAATAATTACCGAAATAACAATTCAAGTATTATGCTTCACACTAATTAATCGTGTTTCAAGCGTCGCGTAGTGAATTAATTCAATATTTACAAAAATTCGAATTTCGTGTTCATCGACCGGTATAATTGAAAGAACGGCGTTTTAAATAACTAAATGTTTCATCATTATATAAGAAATAACATTTTACGTTACGAAAAAATGTCGAAAAAAATTAATGTTATGTATTTTAAGGTAATTACAGCGATTGGACATTAATTTAAATGCAAAATCGATTACAATTACTAATATTCAACCTAAGTGAATTATTAGATCTACACAATATTTAAATATTTCGTTCTTACATTAAATCAAAACCAAATATTTTAAAAAATCGTTGACTTTTCATAAAGTTATTATTATTTTTTTTTTCTTTTTCTCTGATGAATGTGCCAATGTACCTACGCGTGAGCGTGGTCCATAAATAATATGACATCACGTATACGGGATCGCGAATCGATAACTACGCGACGGACGTGTTTAATACCGAAAAATAACGTAGATAACAGTTAAAATTACGGGTTGTTTTTCTCACCACCGAATTGCCGTTCAACATACGAGTGCGTATGCGATTTGTCGTTCCTCAGCCCGTCCGTCACGCAGCGCAGATTTGCGTAGCCAGTGTACAAGCGTCGGCGCCGCCGGTCTCGCAGCTCGGTGGCATCTCGTGTTGAACGTCGTTTGCGAGCGACTACTTTTCCCTTCGTACGCCACGCGTCGATTTCCATCATAGTTCGAGGGGGTAGTTTGCGACGTATAAATGCCAAGAATGTTTCCATCCCTCGCGGGGGTGTTTCACTTTTGCGTGTGTGTCCGCGACAATAATAAGTCATGCGTTACGACCACTAAAATAACACACACACACACACACACACACACACACACACACACACACACACACACACACACACACACACACACACACGGTGAACAGACATGGCCGGTAGGTGTAGAGACATTTCCTTAAAAGTACGTACGACGGTGCGTTGAAGACTTTTGGTGTTTGTCCAAGTCGAGACCAATATTATTCCGTATACGTTTATTTTTATAAATATATTATCGCATATTTATGTATTTAAATATAAACCGTCCTATAAAATTATAATAATATAAATAATATTATGGACGTAAATTATAAACACATTTGATATTTAACTCTTAAAAATGTTGGTGTTACATAAATTATCATTATATTATAAATTCTTAATCTCTGTTTTTTATGTTCGCGAAACGATCGATAGTGTTTTTTTCACAGATTTAAAATGCACAAAATACATTTAATCGTACAAGCCCAACAATAGTCTCTCTTGCCTCGTGCAGTTTTATCGCATACACGTTTTACATTAGTCGTCAATGCAGTCTAAGATATTAATTAGTATATGTATGGCATTCGGTCAATCAATAACTACGGTATTTCGTTATCAATAGCCACCGATATTTCGAAACTTTAGAATAACACAATTTAAATACACATAAAACTGCAGTGTTGAATTATTTCACTAATTAACAACGCGTAAGTAAAAAATATCTAAGGCGACCGTGGCCTCTATTCCCCTCCCTAACCACTGTGGCGGCGGCGGGATTTTTGCTGCCATAGAAGATGATCTACACGGTTCGCCAACACTGTAGCTCTACCGTGCTTCGTCCGTGGTATGTATATCTACTTTTAACTTACTTTTTAACTACCGATGTAGTGTCACCCAATGAATGGATCAAAGCAGCACCCCACAAACGGCTCAAGTCGAGATTTAACGTTTTCTCGGAGCATGTGAACCCCTAACAAAAAGACCGGCAGACGGACGGTTAGAAAAGTGGAGAGAGGAATCGACCGACTCTGACGTGATCAAAGAAGCATTACCCCTGGACACCAATATTATCCTATCGAGATTGGAAAACGTTACCTAAATCGCATACGGACACGGACCACACGGGTAAATCTTGTAAAATGAGGCATCGATGAAGACCCAAGATGCGACTGTGGATAAATACAGAACGACGAGCATCTGCTGAAATGCACGAACGCACCATATAATATACAAAAAAAAAAAAAAATGATCCATATAATATAATACATTGACTGATCGAGTAATCGGCATTATAAAATATTGTCGACCACACGAGAAAAAGAACTGCCGATGTAAAAGGCGATTTACACCCTCAAATATTTCCCCCTTCTCCGGATGAAATCAAGCAATGCTATTTTTACTAGAGGGTGAAATCAAATAACATTATAGGAGAGACAATAATACTATGACGTTGTTCACATTATCGTGGTCGTGACGTTTTTGTTTTTTGTTTTTTTTTTTATAAGCTATAAACACGAAAACAATAAAGTTGACAATAAAAATCACCGGAGGACGGTATTGTCAATAATTAGTCGTGCGGCAACTTTACGTTTATACCAGACGGTAACAATTAACATCATCCGTCCCGAATGAAACCGCGCGCTGACATACGATCATCAATCACGTTTTCAAGGATTGACGAAAACGCTCGGGAAAGCGTTGTGATTATTTATCGTGTTTTCGTTTATATTTCGACCGGTGGAAGACATAAGCGCCAAAATAAGATAAGAAAAAAAATTTCGTATCGTTCAAAAGCGCCAAAATCGTATCGTACAACAAAAGCGCCAGAATCCTAGGTACCCGTGAGCCATGGTTAATAGAAATTAAATAACAGATATTAAATTTAGAACTATATCGCTCAAAAACTCCTAACGCTTAATCTTAATCGACAAATGTATTATCGGATTACGATAGATTGTCAAATAGACAAGTGTGTGAACAGTTTGTGTTATAACATATTGTTAGTGCCTATTTTATATAGTGATTATTAAATGAAATATTTTACGAAACTTTCATGAAATATTTCACGAAATATTTCAAGAAAATAAATTTCATGAAATTTTAGAACCCTATTCATTAAGTGCGAGTAATACCGCGTTATATCTGGAAACTTATTCGTATTTATCGTCCAAATAAATTATTATTATTGATAACCCGATGAGACTCTAAAATGAATTTTATCAATCGGTGTGATTAATTTGTTAAAGAAAACGACTGCACGTACTCGATGGCGGATCTGGGCTACACAGAATTTACGTAGACGATATGTTTGATGTGATATTGGTTACGAATCACACATCATTATAACGATTTATAGGTGATAGACTGATGGACGATCAAACTTAATAAATCGAATTTGAGTTGGCGTTGATGTTTTTTCGCGACACGTCTCGTGCTCCTTCTTATTTTTCAATCCGACAGTTCCTAAACTTTTTACTGATGGCGCCCTTATTCTAACAAAATTTAGCCGCGTTTTCAATACTAAGAACACCGATAAAAATCACCAATAATCATTGGCGCATTTAAATGGAGTTTTAGGGGTTCAAACAGTCCCGAAATAGTAGTACAATACCGACAAACGTCGATGCGAGGTCGTGTATGACGCAGGAAGTCGTGCGTACAATCGTCGTGCTACTGAAAAGGGGGTAAACCACTGGCTAATTTTTTGTACACTGGACTTCCAAAAAAATTTTAATACCTAGACTTCCGTGTAATTTCACGTAATTCCTTAGAATTCCAGATATTTTCATGTAATTCCTAAGACTTCTATTGAGACTTCCATTGAATTAATAGTTATTATAAGGACCTCCTATTAATTCCGTAGACTTCCATGTAACTTATACATTTATAAACTATAGGTACCTAATTAGGAATTATATAAATATACCTGTCACATTACTAAATACTAATTAGTAGGTGATGAATAATGACTAGAAAACATAAAAATAATACAAAAAAAAAAACAATATCTGACAAAAAATGATATACAAACCATGATTACAACATACATATTATCTCTTTAACATTTTGTTTTAAATTATAAAAATTGTCATACTTTTTATAATCATAGTAATTCCTGGGACTTCCACGTAATTCCCAGAACTTTTTTGTAATTCCCAGGACTTCCATGTAATTCCAGAGAATTCTTCGTAATTCCTACACTTTTGTACACCTAATTCCCAACAGTGGTTTACCCCCTTCTACTGAATGTACACGAACAGAATCGGAACGTATGGTACCAATTGTTTTTTATAGGGTTAAAATTGAAATTGACAAGATATAACTAAAATCCATTTAAAATAACTTTTTAAGAGATACGGTGCCCTTAAGATATTTAATCCATATATCAAATTATAAATAAATATATTCGTTTTCATTTTCATTTTTTTTTTCATCATTAAACCTATTTTGAGAAAATCTATTTTTACGAGTATAATATTTAATTGACAGAAGTCTTTAAAAAAAATTGTCAAGGGAGAATTGACAGGGGGGGAACGTGCTCCCACGCTTTTTCTGAACCCACTTTTGTTAACATAACATACTACTTAAAAATATAAATGTGTGTGTGTGTGTGTATGTGTGTGCTTGTGTGCAAGATAGACAGAGACAAAAAATCACCATTTTGGATCCCTTTGACGAGAAATCGTCGATCGAGTAAACAAACGCGTTCACTTTTCAACAAAAATGCTAACTTTTTTAAGTACGTCACAAATACCGATAACCATCCGGTGACTGCAAGTCGAAATCGTTCAATTCTACACGACGCGATGTATTTCGACTTTTGAGGATATTTGACTCGAGTTTAACGCGGAGCTTTAACACGGATTAGTGGCTACGAAACTATTGTCGCGCATTTAATGTTTATGATATTATTATACCGCCATGACGCGCGGTCACGTCTCCGCGATTTAGTCGGTGCGCGCCGCTCCTCCTCACCTTCGCCGTTCCCGACGGTAGAGCGTGATACATCACGACGGTCTGTGGGGATCGAACCCCGTTCCACGAGCACTATATTAACCCCGCACGCCTCCACACATCACGACTGGTGCCGTCCCGTTTCGTCGTTGAAAGGTTCGACGGAAGAGGAGAAAAGAAGGGAAGAAAAAAGACGACGAAACTCGCGATAGATTACATAGCTTTCGATTTAAACGGCTCAAAGACGTCTGTTGGTGTTTCATGTCGTATAGTGTTATCAGACGCGCGTGTTGATTACACGATCGCACAACGAGCGATCAAGCCCGAGAACGTATATTATGGAAAATCTCTCCGCACTCAGATACCCGAAAAGGTCGGCGCGCTCATTGTCTCTTTTGTAAATGAAGCACGACGACGTTAAACCGAAAATTCCTCTCTCTCTCTGCTCCGAGTCGAAAGATTTTTCGTTAATCGCGATTCGTTCAAAACGGACCAACACTACTGCACCGAGAATCGGACGATTTCGATTTAAAATCAAAAACATTAAAACGTATTTTTTGTGTTACTTAAAATTTGAGAGGAAAAAAAATGATTTAAATAACAGCGGAATCGTTTTTATTGTGTTACACGTGATCATTTTTTTTTCGGTATTCATCCAAAAGTCGTGTAAGCCCCAGTCGTACGTATTGACTTGTTAGCTTAATCGAAAACAGTACACGTCAAAACGGTTGTATGTATTTGAGTTAGCTCAAACAATAAATTACGATTAACAGCTTAAAAGTGAAATTAATTCTCAAAACATATTTACGGTGGACAGTGGATCACAAAGAGCATATAAAACCGAATGCAATATCAATCGAAATACAAATACGAGTATATTATACCAAAAATATTTGACATTTTTAAAAGACCAGTCTTCACGGTGTTTGGCGATCGCTTTCATATCGAGTCTCCTGAGAAAAAATAATACTATCCATCAGTCGTTTGATCGTCGTTTGTACTACGTTCGTCGGAACACTTTACCGCAATGTGTCACCACGGAGATCTCACCCGTTTATGAATAAATGAATACGAAATCAAAAACTGACATTTCACAATACAAATTAAATAATCGAACAAAACGTCTACATCGTAGAATAAGGGTATAGTGTGTATATAATATTATGCCTTATTTTTTTTTTTTTTTACTGCCTTTGTTCAGTTTAATACAGAACTACATTAAAGAATTCCTGAAAAGTTTAAAAGTTTTGAAAACCTTTTGCAATTTGTTTAAAAAATTAGTTTTGTAAATCGAATTTGTTTTCCGCAACCTGTTTTATTCAAAACACATTTATATATCAATTTAATATTCGTTATTTTTATCATGACACTATTGCAAAATAACACTTTTGATTTCCCCAATGCAAGTTCCGTAATAAGATACAAAACTATTTTATACATCGTTTTAGAGATGAAAAAAAAAATGTTTTATTCATTGTAATCGGTCAGTACAATTAAAAGTATGACTAACTTTGATATAGTTAAAGTCAAAAGTATCGTTGTATACGACTTCTATTCGAAAATCACGCTAACTTTGACAATATTATCAACAAAAGTTGTTTGAACGATGAAACATCTGTAATCGTGTACTTTTATTACAAATTAACACCGCGTTAATATCAATTAAAAATGTGTACCTATATTAGCCATACGTGTATATTACTGAAATGGTATTACATTTTACTAGTTATAGTTTTGAACAAATACACTAAACCTGTATGCGATAAAAATTTTGACCACCTCAAGGTTTTAAAAACCTATTAAAATTAATTAACAACTATAATGAAAAATCAACCCTAAACCGAAAATTAATTTATAAAATCAAATGATCTTGTTGTAGTTATAAAAAAATTACCTTACATGTGAATTAATTACCCATTGTTTTTTTTTTTTTTTTGAATGCAGCGTTTGTGAATTATTTGATAATATACGTACCATCGTGATTCTAGAACTACTTTAGATTAGCACGTGCATGCGACAGACTCGAATTGAATCTCATTATAATTAGAACAGTTAACCATCGTCTATAAAATAATAGCTGATTATTCGGAACACCGTGCAATCAATACACCTATATTCGCCTATAATATACATATCTACACATAAATTGTCATCGAAACGAATTACCGAATTTTAAAATCGTTCCCTCGTGGGTAAGGCACCGTTTCGAACGAGTATTCGCACCATCGATCAAAATTAAAAAAAAAAAAAGAGGTAAAATACCTCTTTTTCATTATTATTATTATTATTGTTTCTTTTCTAAACGCGTGTACATTTTACACGGCGTAGTAATCAATACGCCTAAATACACAAACGCGTTTATAAGCAGATCATAAAAAAAAATAATAAATAAAATATCCATTGTTTTAAATTCAATTTGTGCAAATCCCATCTCAAACGCGTCGATATGACGAATCGGACTTCATTCATTACACATCGCATATTCAATATATTATCACAGCACACACACACACACACACACACACACACACACACTCGATAAGCAACAGCGACTACCCAATAATAATAATAATAATTGATATACGCGAACACGAGTACGAGTACAACACGCTTTGTACTCGCATGCGCGTGCGTACTTTATTACGACGGTTATTATATTTACACACATGTTTTTACTACCAGAGTGGTTTTTAAAGCATTGTCACCCCGCTTTCAACCCTGTACCACACATAAATTACAATATTTTAAATTACATTAGGTTTGAATTAAACTTAATATGTATCAACATGCCTTTTCGTGTAAAAATTATTGATTTTTTCCTCTGTGGTTTTTATGTTTTTAATTTTTCTCAAATAGAAATCACTGATTTTCGTCTTATAAGTAAGTGGATACGTTTTTGAACGTTTTCATAAATTTACTATTCTTTTTCGACTTGTGCCTGGTTTCAGAAACCTATAATATAACCGTTATTAAAGATAAGAGAAGACGCGCGGAGTCGAGAGTAGTGGCGGTAAATGTTTGAGGGCCGATACATCTACTTTTTTTTTGTTTTAACTCGAATATTTCTCGAGCTCTGGAGTCGAAAAATGAAAATATCGAAGCGTTAAAAAAAATATTTTAACCGCGAATATTAAGTTGGGATTAGTGATTGTCATTTGAAATAAATTGAAATATTTACAAGAAAAAAAATTTATTCATAAAAAAGAAAAAGAAAAATAATAATAATATACAAAATAACACGATATGATTATTAAACAATTATTCGCACATTAAAAGTGCTTTTCACGTACGTACGTGTTTAAATTCACAGTAAGCACACGAAAAAAAAAAATCCCTATACACGTGCTACACAGGACTGAAAATTCGACGTTCGCGTTTCAAAACTCCTCCTGTACGTGCGTATTTTACGTGACTCGGCGGTGGCTGCCGTTCGGCGTAACATCGGGACATGCGGCGAGTGAGTACTCAATTACACAGATCTTTACGAGCACCGGCCGCAGCGGCGACGGCACGATAAAAAATTAATAAATAATATTTTAGCCAACAAATTGGATCGAAACAAACGATCGAGACGGATTAGCGTGGCCGATTAACGGTAAAACGTTTCCGCGAGCCGACATACCGGTTATCGTCTGCCTCGACCACAGCAGCAACAACAGTAATAGTAATAATAATAATAATTGCTATGTACGGCACCGACCGTCTGTGGTAAGAGAGCCGCCGCCGCACATTCAAGTCCGGATCGTAAGTACGCAGTCGTCCGTTCACGATCACTCGGTTTCGATCTCACGCTGTTGGACATTGTTTGACATAAAACGCTTTCTGCCAGGAGCGTGCTCGGAACATACAAACGGGGAGGGGGCGGGTCGACTATTGTATGTCCAGTAAAATTTATGATGTACCATCTTTCTTTTGATTTCTTGAAAAACGTCAAAGATTTGATTAACAGATTTATCTATTATACTGCTAACATATAAATAAATAGACAATAATATGTTGATAAAAATTAAAAAATTAAAAATTAATAAAGAAATCTAATCAAATTGTATTTTTAACTAATTCATTTAATATTTCTTTGGCTGTTAGTGGGACTTCTCTATGAACTACTAAGATACGAGTAGTTACGCCATGGTGGAGTCTAAAGTAAATAAATGTTTTTTTTTCGTCATAACTCCAGGAAAACTGAAGTTACGGTATTATAGCTTAATGTATGCTTACATTAATTTAATGTATTTTAAAGATGCATTACTTATGTATTCTGTAATTCAACAAACTTAAATACGTTTAGTGGGGGAGGGGGGGTTGAACCCCATGCCCCCGTGAGAACACCCCCTACGTCCTGCCTCTTCTCGTGGACTTCTTTGTGATGACACTCTGCGGAGGTATTTTCGAGTAAAACGATTGACGTTATACGAACAAATTTACTAATCCAAATTTTTTTTTCAAGTTTCAAAAACAATACCATAATAGAATAATAATTATTATAAATAAGTTAAAAAAACATATTTTTTTTCAGCTATTAGTAATATACCACAACACTTCTCAACAGTTTAATTACATTAATATTTTTTAAAAAAATGATAATAATAGAATTAATATCAATTACTAAATTACTTTCCACAGTTTTTTTTTTAGTTTCAGTCATAATTACTTACGTAAGAAGTGAGTTGAGAACTGTTGTGAGAAGAGAGATCAGAGTGCCGATAATAGAACTATTAAGATCGGAAATGAAATCGGACAGAATGTTGTAACAAAACACACTGTGTAATTATTATTATTCTTGGACCGAGAAGTATAACGTTTATCACGAAACGACGAGCGTTGTCGTGTACGAGTCGAATTCAAAATATTTCCGGAACTCGACCGGAACCGCCGTCTTGTAGATAACGTAACGTTAACCTTGAAATAGGTACCGTAAGGAGTTTGACGGGTCGCCCTATCGGAATGGCGGACGAGATCGGCACCGGAATCTGACACTTTTTGCAGACGGACAAGTTTTTGACAAGGCCTATGTGACGTGCCTATTCCGATTTTATCCCCACAGATCGCGGTCGCGATCGGACGGCCGACGCGTACACGCAGGACGGCCGATCCGTGACCAGAGATGTAAAATTTCATGTTTTCATAGACCTGTTGAAACTTTTCAGAAACTTTTCATATTTTCATGAAACTTTTCAAAAAAAATTAAACTTTTGATTTAACACTTTTATACACCTTTTATTTGTTTAAAAATTATTTAAGTCTATAATCAACTTAAATATTAACTGTTCTCAGCATAGATTAAGAAATTATTATTTAACAGTCTCAATAGTTCACAATATTAAATACTTATGTAAAACTATAAAATATGAATAATCTTTTTAAGCATATAATGTAGGTATGTAACTAATTAACAGGTCATTAAAAAAACAAATTAACATTTAAACAAAAAAACTTTTTCAGTAAATTAAATCATAGATATTAAAACTATTGTTCTATTACATAACTATTGGTGTATACTGTATAGTGTATACGTACGATTATGAAATTAAATTTTTGATATTGAAAAATTTCAATACTTTTCATTTCAATAGCCTTGAAAGTTTTCAAATTACATGAAAAGTTTCACTTGAAAAGTTCAGAAACTTTTCAGCCTCACATCTCTGTCCGTGACGAAAACGGACCGGACTGGACCCTAGCGCGCACGTCGTGTTTTCATCGAGTCGACAAGTCGGGTCTACAAATTTACAAAATATGTCTCGCGATAGTTCAACGTGAGTCGCAGTTCGTCGTAATAATGTTTCGGCTGTCGTGTCGTGCCTTGAAAACGTCCGTGACCTTCGATCGGGCGCACCGAGTGACGCAGCGCGTTCGGCGAACTCGCGAAACTCAAACATTGGCTCGACGCGTACCTATGGGCTATGTGTTCGAGTAGATCGAATATTTGAAATATTATCGTCGTTATATTATTCTTATTATTTTGTACCGTGTTACTCAGCTGGGTAGTGCAGTTGATCGGTAATCATGTTGAACTCGACGCTGTAGTTTTTAACAACGATTTCGTGTACGTCAATGTCTCTCTCGGAGAACATCAGGTGCGACAATCGTATATTATATGTAATTTATAAGAGAATTGATGAATTCCTTAAAAACAGTCCCGTATCTCGTGGATAAGACTCGATGGTGGATTTTAGAGACGCTAGACGGTCCTGAACGTTTCCATTTCCTATCAGATGTGGTAGCGATGTTTGTTGAGTAAAACCAATAAAATATAACAAACTCATAAAAGTAACTTCGGACATCTGTTTTTCGTTTTTACACGCAACAATATAATATAACTGTTATAACTGTGTATTTTAAATTAGAGTTGACATATTTTTAAATCACCAAACCAGGACATATATTTGGATCTCGAATGCCCTTTTGATTTTTAATGTTCGTCATAAACTATACACACACACATACGTATATATATATATACATTATACATATATACATATTTATAAGAATCAAGTAATCTATAAGTAGGTTATTCAAAATTAGAGAAAACCATATACTTTTTAATTTATTGAATTTTTGTGGTCAACTCAACAAGATGATAAAAACCCATTAAGATAAAATATTATTTTGAATTGAAATAAAGAAATCTTACAAAACATCAAAATATCAAGAGTTCAAATATAACTGAATTAATAAATACTGTAATATTGCCATACTAAATTATGTATTACTATAATTTTTTCATTTAATTAAAAATCGGTATTTCAACCACTAAAATTTGAAATCCAAAACATCGTATCGCTTCCAGGAACTTTTCGAAACACCAGGACACTAAGTTTCAAATCGTCCGGTTCGTCTGGAATGGTCTGGCGATCTAATAATAAGCCAATCCTGAACCGGTAGCGTATAATATCTAATCACATCGTCAATAATTAGATTGACGTGAAATAACATTACTCGCCGGCCTGTGTAAAGGATCTTATCTGAAACGTACGATGTTATACTTCGTTAAAAGTCAAATGTTTTATACAGTTCACTTTTGTCGTTTGCTGCTGCATGCAGAGGCGTATTTAGGCATAGGCCCTTTAGGCCCGGGCCTAGAGCGGCGACATTTGGAGAGCGGCAAATTTCAACATTTTTTTTTTTTTTTTTTTACAGAATTACAAAAAGTATTTTTCATTCGACTACATCAAATTTGAATTATTTTTTGACTAGAGAAATTCGTAAAAAAACAATAAGTTTCACGATTTAGAGTAACGATTCGGACCGTAAACGCGTGCGTCCGTTCGCTCAAAATCAAACAGCTACTTACATACTACACGGCACGAACCAGTACGCGTGTGGGTAGCAAAAGAATGCGCGCGTTCAATGTGGGTTCGAATTTTCAAATTGTGGATTCGAATGTGTTTCGTGAAAAATTTTAGTAGCGGCGGCGGGGGGGAGGGAGAGGCGGCGAATCGGAAAGTGTCTACAGGCGGAAAATCCCTGAACACGCCACTGGCTGCATGTCGTTTTGTGGTCGCAGTAGAATATCGCAAAAACGTCAAATGTGTACTAACGTGAAATAGAAAAACGTTGCCCTCTCCTGTCTGAACACGATCCTAGATCCGCCACCGATAAGGCTACAGCAGTATTATCTTCGCGCACGGTGACGCGCGATGGAAAATTACGACTTCGACGGTCGATTTAAAGGGGGGGGAAAGACCGATTAGACACATAACCTAAAAAACGTGATCAACACGAAATTATCAATTTAAATTTATTCAGACTAGCAGACGTCCGTAAAAAGGAACGGCTGACCTGTAGCTAGAAAATAATTAGTACTCACACAATAGGCTACGCGAGTAGTTCACAAAGGAGAACAACCGAACGGCATTGTTGTTTCAAACCGTGTTTTTATTATTTTCGTGTTTTCTTTTTGTTTTTTTTTTGTTTTAATTGATTGAAATATTACGTCGAATATAATATTTTCTTGACGTATGTTATTCAATTAAAAAAATTTACAGGTCTTTATGTACCTGCGATTAAACTGACCGTCCTGACTGAGTGACAGATCAACGTATACAGTCAAAACTACCGTACGGGTCCGTTTGAAATTTTGAGTGAACGTACTTATTACCACGTATGGGCGCACTAAGAAAGGACTTTTCAAAATTCGCATTTGAAAAGGTCGAACACCGTAACGTGATTTATAAAGTCATACACAGCTCAACGGGAAAATCAGCTATTATTATCATCGATATTATTATGATATGGCCATAGAGAGTACCTATAAACATGGATACGATGTACTAGAACTAGAGTATCTATGGCTAATCAGTTTATCGCATTATCGCACCAGCATTTCGTGGCCAAACGAACGAATATTATTTTTGTTTTATCTGGAATATTTTAAATCATTTACACAGTGCAATAATTACACACTTTTTACATTCAGTTACATCGTTACAAAAATTAATTAAATAGCGATCGATTTCAAGTCGTTAAATTCGTTAAATAATTTGTGATTTCAAGCGCCTTGACTTTACGTCACGGTGAAACTTATTAAATAATATGTAATTTTACGTAGTTTTTATTTCAATTTTCAAAAAAAAATTAAGACAAAATTCATATTAAAACGTCGGATTGAGAATTATTACTTATAACAATATTATTTATACACGGCATTTTTTCATATTTTTTTTTGGAAATGAACGAACATTATAAGTACTGAGTTGGGATTATTATTAATTTCGTGTTTTCCTCCTAACACATAGGTTCTTAACCTTTTTTAGATCATGGACCCCTTTCAAGTAAAAGGTATAATCACGGACCCCCCTCCGTAAAAAAAAACAATTTAGTTTTTCATTTTAATAATTTTTAATGATAATACAAGAACTTTAAGTTACATACTACATAGTTACATAAATTTAATTTTGGGTATTTTTGAAAAAAAAAAAAAAACGCAAATCAGTCCGTGGACCCCCGAGTAACCATCTACGGACCCCTTAGGGGTCCATGGACCACCGGTTAAGAACCCTGCCCTAACACGTTTTGATACACGCACTCGACGACGTTATTTGAACCATTATGAAACGTTCAAACGAGTAACGTGGAAACATTGGCGAATTTACTCTCTTATTGTTAACTCTCTAAGCCCGACGGCGGCGGGTCGTTCAGCCCGTATTATTTCAATAATAACACTAACCGGACTAATAATCAAACAGAGCGTCTATTGTACGGCTACGATATTTTATGTATGCGCGCGTCGTGACGTTTTACGCCGTCCGCAGAGGACCGAGATGATCGCCGCCGTTCACGATCGGAGTCGTTCGAGTTTGATCCGTCCGACGAAACGAAACGCCGCGCACTGTGATAAATCGTGAAAACAGCGCGGTCGGACGATTTTACGTTTTCGCAACAATATTTCACGCGTTATTCGCTCGTCGGCGTGTTGTTATAACAATAATTGGTTCTCGCCCGCCATGCCATGCCTCTGCGCCTCGGAAACACGGGTCGTGGTCGGTATGGAAAACACGCGTGTAAATAATACACAGGCGTCGTTTATCGGAACACAGCGAAGAGCACACGGGATACGTAATATACCACCGCGGGTAACGGTACGGTGCACATACCGCGTGAAACGCGTCTGCGATGTAATAATATAATTATGTTAAAATATATGATTTTAGGTGGTTTCTTTGTTGTCTTGCGATGTGTGTGGGTTATGTAGGTACTATATAGAGTACATCGAACATGACTTGTATTCCGGTCGAGTCCGTCCGTCGCGACCTCAAGCCACCGCACGGTTACCAATACCGTTGTCCGATTCATCAGGGGGGATATCGACCTGGACTCCCCGTACGGCAGTACAGATATACCCTCGTCTTTGATATATAACGTTACATCGAAATCGAATTAATTACGTTTTATACACACGCGCACACACACACACACACAGTGCAGTATATTGTAGATACGTAATAATATCATTTCAAAGATATATAATATAATATTTCATAAAGTAAGTGGTAAACATTGATCTCTTGTTGTTCATCTTATATACGTATATGTTTATAATATTATATATTATAGTTCACATTTCAACACGTCATTTCGAAAAGAGATTATAGAAAGAATAAGGCCGGGCGCAAATTGAGACGTAGGCGACGCAGCGCAGCGCAGCACAGTTTTTGTGATCTACTGGTTTGAACAGACGAGCGTAAATTAAGTAGCAGGTTTTAACTAGCCTAACCTAATCGGCGCAGTACTGCTCCTACGTCGCACAATGTTTATGACACAGTTTCCTGCGAATGTGTACCGCAGTCTTTCAACTTCGACTTTGAAAAATTTGAATTCAAATGTTTTTATTAAGCTATAATAGGTATATTATGGAAGAAAAACTGATTGAAGCAGTTCGACAAAACAGTGTCTTATTTGACACTAGCCATCCTGACTAAATGAAGGCAAAATTGAAAAACAATATATGGGAAAATATTGCTAATGAATTGAAATTTAAAAATGGTAAGAATAATTTATTAGATTAAATATTTATTTTATTGTCGTAGATTAGGTATAATTCCTTTGTCAGAACAAATTCTCCGTGACTTTTTTTTTCATAAAATCACTATTTCGCGACTTTTTTCGTTTAATTAAAGAATATAAAACCAGTTCATCCAATTCCTCATCAGAATCAGATTCCGAACTTAAATCTAACTTAAATAATTCGTGAGCCATCATGTCGATCTCAAATGTTTTCATCGAATGACTACATGAAACTGCGTTGAAATACTGTGTAAATACACAGTATTTCAACGCAGTTTCGTGTAGTCATTCGATTATATTCGCTCACACGGGTCACGCAGTTCGGTCCTACGCTGACTTGTGCTGCGCTGCGTCGCCTACGTCTCAATTTGCACCCGGCCTAATAATCAAATAGCCAAGTATATATTTTAATGTATTGAATCGTACCTACTGCGAAATGATCTTTTCGTCAAGATCGCGTAGAACCGTATAGAAAACAAGAATTTGACACTAATTGGCTAGCTGTAGATTGCAGACGTGTGTCTTGTTTAATTGTTTAAATTATTTAATTCGTATTCGGATAAACTCGGTCATTAGACTCGGCTATTTGACGACGGTTCGTTTAACATTAAAAGTAAAATAAATGGAATGTAGGGAAAAAAATATTTTTATTATTATTATTAAAATGCGATACAAATATATTCGTCTTTGAACGTAAAATAATGTACCCACTCGTCTATGAATACGTATTACGCACAACTCGTTTATTTACGCGGTCGCAAGTAAATGAGAAACTAGAAACGGTTATTAACTTAAGCCTAACCGATCATTCCTCGTTTTTACGACCAAAAAAAAAAAAAATAAATAAGTAATTATACGCGTATGGGTTTCGTTTTTAGGTCTATAATTAAAAAATCGTCTTGCAGATGATTATCGACGTAAGTTTTGTAAATTATGCATAAATGATTATTTCGTAGGCCCTCGTGATTTTTATAATTTTTAACTGTACCCATGAGTCGATTTCAGTCTATGAGGTCAATGAGTAGGTATTACGATGTGCATGCCATGACAGCGTGTTTATGACGAACCGAGCCCCATGGGGGGCCGTGCTCTTGACACGGTATTGTCGATTTTCGTGTGGAAAATAACTTCATTCGACGTAGCTCCGACGATGGATCGATACGGTTCGACGATCCAGACCGTATAACTAAACCCGGGTCGTATTTGGCTACGTGAACATGGTTGCAGTGAGTGCGAATTTCGGAATATTAAATTTTGTTTGACGTTTCATACACAAAGTCGCACTTCGGCCGTTGGCTGGTACCGAATTCCGTCCCGGGCCCCCAATGGTTCCATAACTGAAGACCGAATTCCGTCCCGGAGGCGGAGCAACTATGTCTGAATTCCGTCCTACTACCTGTAACTATGATATAGGTGGCAGTAAGGTTAAGAGACTGCGTCAGACCAGCCAATTGCGTGCTGTGCAAAGAGAACGGGAAGAGTCACGACCACTTCCCTGGAAGTGGGAAGTGTGCAGAATATAGGAAAGCTACGATGGAAGCGTTAAAGAAGAAAAGGTTGAAAAATTAGTTAAGTCTAATATTTTGTGGGTCGAAGACCAAACCAAGGGGGTTAGAGGCCCCCTGTTTTGTTGTCAAAGTTTATTGCTAATTTGTAGTATTGAGTTTTGTACATTGTTATGTTTTCTCAATAAACGATAGGAGAGGGGGTGGAAGTAATGCTCACGCGGTTCCCACCTCCTAACCTGATTCAACAGTGAAAAAAAAAAAAAAAAAAAAAAAGGTGGCAGTAAGGTTTTCCTTCAAATTTTCTCCAGGCTTAGGACTGGCGGCTTTTCTGGCACGTTTAAAAATGTAAAATAATCGTCGATCTATGTTTCGACTTTTCCAAAGCATCATTTTACCATTTAAAATCTGATAGACGATAAATAGGGTTCGTTACAATTTATATATTACGAAAATTGAACTTATATTAATACCGTCTAAGACTAGTCGGGACGGAATTCGGACATAGTTTATCCACCCCCGGGACAGAATTCGGACATATTTTATCCACCCCCGGGACGGAATTCGGACATAGTTGCTCCGCCCCCGGGACGGAATTCGGCAGTTGCCCGGCGATTAACGGTGAGCGTTTTCGCCAGACTGAAACGGAACCAACACGAACCCGTATGTCTTTGAGTCGAACGGTGTTTTACGTAACGAATTATCGAAGAAAACGTCCGGTAAATTTCCGGAATCGAATCCGTCGAAGCATACGGCAAAAGCCCCGGAACGTCGTCGAGAAGAACGTGCGTAGTACTTAATGTTTGCAGAACAGCGATTCGAAATGAAAAATTCGTCTCGTGCATGAGACGAGCGCGTGCGGTACTACGCGTAGGTTGGTGCTCTGCACGGTCTGGTCTACACCGGTCCAGACCAGACCGGACCGGACCACGGTCCGGTCATTTTCGGTCTGTGTGCATTAAAATCTAAAATGGTTTGGTCCGATTCGGTCCGTCTTAAGTTCTACATGAGTTTTAATGACAGAACCGTGGTCTAGTCTGGTTTATTTTAACACGTTATAAAATATATACGAGGTGTGTAAATAAAATGATGAGATTGATTTTTTATAATATTTTTATTGAACTAAAATAACTATTTTAAATTATCCACTTCAAAGTAATTACCCTGGGAGTCCACACAACGCTGGAGTTGATGTTTCCGTTGTCCGTAACAATTCTGGAACTCAATTACCGGAATTGCTGTCAGTTGGTCAGCCATAGACATTTTGATTTTTTCATGTGTCCCAAAATTTTGTCCTTTGAGGAGAATTTTTATTTTTGAAAAGAGAAAAAAGTCACAAGGACTTAAGTCAGGTTAAATCAGGTGCTGCCAGATAACTAGCTACACTATCAGTCTCATTACTTTATTTACACACCTCGTATGTAGAATTACAGCTCGGTCTTATTCTAATATAATATGTTTTTTTTTTTTAATCGTTACGGTTTTGGTTTGTCCTAATGCAATACAAATGAAACAGTCCGGTCCAGTCTGACTTGCTTTTTTCTTTTCGGTCCGGTCCAGTACTGGAAACGGTTAAAATGTATTAGTCCGGTCTGGCCTAGAAAAAAAAACGGACCGTGCAGAGCACTAGTGTATATAGGTACGCTGTCCGCAACGAAAACGGGTAATATGGAAAATCACTTTGTGCAACGTGGTCTTTGTCGGTGGGGACACGTACATCGAAATATCGCGGTTTAGGAACGTATATATTTACATATTTTATTCTCGATTACTCGTTATTATTTTCGTTCAGAGCCGAAAACTCTGAATCTGCCGGACGCGTCCGGAGACGCATTGTTGTACAGAGTAATGAGATTCGATCTCGAGTCCGCGTACGAATATTTCAGCCGAAAAACGTACGGCGATTTAGCAAATTACATTATGTATACACAGCGCGGACGAGAAACCGGTTCGAACGCATTGTACCCGGTTGATTATAGATCGCAGAGACGTTTCGTGTATAATAGTGAATAATATTATTATGGTGCCTAATTACAGTATGTAAAATAATGTTACACTTGATAGCAGTCGTATCCTACGGTTTTCGTCGGCACGCGGTTAATCACGTTTTCATAATGATAATATTATTATGTCTATACCACGGTTGGTACACGTCGTACCGTTCATACGTGTTCTCGACTATAGATTATTTAAGTTTATCGTGTTGTTCTGACGAAACAATAATAATTATTACCTACTGTTCCGACATGGAGATTTTTCAAAATTGTGAAATCTAAGAATTTAAAATCGTTTTTAATTTAAATATTTTATCAATTCCACCATTATCTTCTCGGAGTAATGAAGTATACGATTTCATATTATTATGTTCAAATCTACGTCCGAAGCATATCATTATGGTCGACATATCATGCATGTGTTTTATTTTTCTTCGAAATAATTACTCATGAAGTAATATTTTATTTGGATATTGCAAAGAATTGGCTAATGTTTACGAGGTTTAGCGATCCATTGTTCGAAACGAAATCGTATTAACACGACTGTCCAGCCTGAACATCCAACCTTAACCTAAACAATAATTCCATAAGGTAACTAATTAAAAAGCAAACGAATCAAGTACTCGCAAACAAGTAATGCTTAATACGTAGGTATAACAATAGTTAAATCTTTGTTGTTTCTAAATATTTATTAAATACTTAAATTTTTTTTTTCATTTCTTTGGAAAGAATATAATATGAGTAAACACGCAAACAAAACGGACAAGGAGTTACAATCTTCTTCGATCAAACAACAAAATGTATGATGTGCAATAATTTCACTAACCAGTTCATATGAATAATTCGTTTATATCGTATTACGTAACACTTGTTTATAGATTTTAAATTAAATATTAATTTGTTCACAATGGTTTGAGTATTCTTCCACATTTTCGAAACATTGTTCTACATCGAGTCCACAGAGTTTTTTATGCGACCAAATAGATACGAAATTCAACGATTAAGGACTTGAGGCAATTATTCTTATTGATTCATAAACGTTTTAAACTCGATTTATAGTATCGAATAATATTTAAATTTATTATTTTTGTCGAAATGCAATGCCACTAATTTAACGATGTTAGTTTTTCTGACACAACAATTTTCTAGTTTTCAACTCGTGGGTAGTTTGATCAATGATAAACTGTTACACGTGTTCGATTAATATTCGAAGTTGTGATCTGTACAGTCTTTTTTTTTTTTAACAAAAATTTAAATTTTAAGAACGTCTGTTGTACAACATGTGTATAGTCTCGAGACGAGAGCCACAACCGTTCTCAGTCACTGTATTTTTTTTTTTTTTATAGTAACTTTTGTTTTCCGAATTGATTTCAGGCGAGTATGTACGCGTATGATTTATTTACAACGAAGCGATCGTGCAGTGTTCCGACGGAAGACTGAACAATACAGTTTATTTTCTCCGACATCCGAATGACTGTCTGCGTGTATCTACGACCATTATGTAATAAAATATTATACATTATACGTCATCGTGTTACATTGCGGTTCCGTGCGATTCTCAAAAAAAAAAAAAAAAAAAAAAAAACAGAAAACTGCGCTGCAGGTCGCATGTCCATACTGGACCGGACTGTTTCATTTGTATTGCATTAGGACAAACCAAAACCGTGCCGATTAAAAAAAAAAAAACATATATTAGAATAAGACCGAGCTGTAATTCTACATAATATATATTTTATAACGTGTTAAAATAAACCAGACTAGACCGCGGTTCTGTCATTAAAACTCATGTCGAACTTAAGATGGTATTAGACCGATCGTATCCGACATTGAGTGTTCGAGTCGACTGATTATCACGAAAAACGATTTAAATCGACGCCACGCGATATACCCGTGCCTATAATAATGTAACGCGTGCCGTAAGAGTAATCGTTTTGAATCGTCGTTGGTAACGCAACAATCAGGGATTTACCGAGATCGTCGATATCGACGAACCGAGAAACACGAATGACAATGTAAATAATATGGACATTTCGATGTTGCCGAATCGTGAAAATCGAAATGACGTCTATAGATTTTTCGGGACGTACAAAAAACATCGTTGTTTTCGTCGGTGTGTTGCGATGTTAAATACTGTACCTACGATAAAATAATTATGGAGTATGTTTTCGCGTCGGGCGACTGTACGTGGATATTTCGTCAATCGATTACACTTCCGAGATAAATATACGCGTCGTGTACACGTTCGAATCCGATTTGATTATATCATTTCACCACCAAACGTCGACCCTGACGAATATTTGACGCACAATAACACCGCGAACGATGAATATCCACAGCTGAAATATCGACACTATACGAGGGAATGGTGTGGCGGCGCCCGACGAATAGAGGAGCCGCTCTTAAAATATCCAACACGCTAAACATCATCTCGGTTTGATTATTCGTCGTACGCGAACGATATAATAACAATATGATTTTGGCTCGCATGGGAAAAACCGCATTGTTGCGTATTGAACAACTAATTTGCACACAAAGTGAAAACCGCATTTTCATTTGGTTTTCGCGCGCGGTGCAGTGTTGTTCCCATGGCATTGAGATTTGAGACATATTATTGCGTTTTCTCTCGTCTCGCGTTCGCGCCGCCGCCGCCGCCGCCGCGATATTTGTTTATTAAAATATCGCGTGTTTATTTTAAGTCACAACACGACGACGCACGGCTCTCGGTGTTTCCGTGTACAGTAGTGGGTCTTGTTGCTACGTGAGCTAACGAATTTATTAGGGGCGCGCGGTACGGACGGAATTGAAAAGTATGCCGTAGGGTTCTTTTCGCGTCGAATCGTAATGTGGAAACTGCGAGACCGACGGCGCGGCGGCGGACGGACCAATCGGGAAAACTGTAGCTTTCCAGAGGCCCGAGTTCATATTTTTTTCTCCGGGTCCGATTGTTTCATAATAATAAGCGCACCCGTACAGGACTCACGACGAATCGCCATGTCGTTTCAAATCGATATTGTAAATAACATCGTCGCGTTTAACCGTTTTTTGGCTAATGTAATATTAAATTAAGACGGAAAAAAAATTGAATTTGCTAAGAAAAATCGTACGTTAATAATTATAAAAAAAAAATAAAAATATATACAGGGTGTTTCACGAAGATCTGACATGTTAAATAACTTTTGTTCTATTCAATATTTTTAACTTTTTTTTTTTTAATGAATGCTATAGTCTAGCGCTACAATAAAATTACATCAAACATTTATTTTTATTATTAAAACTCAAATTTCAAAATTTAAAATTTTATTTTAGAGTTTGAAAAAAAAATCAAAATAGCCATTTTGTAAATATGGTTTTTAGAAAAATTTTGGAATTTGAAATTCTTATAAAGGTTGATTCATTAATTTTCTATGATTTTTTAAAGTTTACGAAAAATGTAATAATATGTATCGTTTATCAGTCATCAGATAATATCACTAGTAAGATAATGAACTATTAAGCAATTTAATTCGATTTTTCGTAAATTTTCAAAAAATCAAAGAAAATTAACGGATCTACCTTTATAAGAATTTCAAACACCAAAATTTTTCTAAAAACCATGTTTACAAAATGGCTATTTTGATTTTTTTTTCAAACTCTAAATTAAAATTTGAAATTTTGAAATTTGAGTTTAAAATAAAAAAAAATTAAAGTAATTTTATTGTAGCGCTAGGCTATAGTATTAATCAAAAAAAAAAAAAAAAAAATTAAATATTGAATAGAACAAAAGTTATTCAACGCGTCAGATCTTTGTGAAACACCCTGTGTATATGTATTTGTATAAATTATCTAAAAGTTTGTCTACGCGCCAAAACAGTCAGTTTTCTTTTCACTGCGCTCGTGTTACAAACGAGTTCGGACGTTTTATATTCCCAAACGAAATATTTGATATTTTTATTGGCTAGTTATGTAAGAAGAAAAAAACACACGTGACATTAACCGTGAATCGCTTTGCCGGCGTGGTTGAATCGTCTGCGCGCTAGCTGCGGCGGCGGCGTCGACGTGTTACGTTCGTACGGAAGACAATGGTCGATGCAGGAAAAATATTATTTCGAATAATCATATTCCATTTCGAAACGATTTCACGGTTAAACGACCGACAGGAAATTTGATAAACATCATCGCGGACGAGACTTTCGGAAGGAAAAAACGAGCTCCGTGTCATAGAGCGTGGCGAGAGAAAAAATTACGTGCCCTCGTGTCTCAGAATCGATTCATCGCTTACCGTTGTTTTAATTACGAATTTACGCGCTGCGATACTGACCGACGGACGACGATGATATCACGAGCTCTTATACAAACGAGACATTACACAATATTTTTCACGCGTTACGACGTTTGTTACTCTTCCGACGACGGGCGGTTATACAATACGACTTGCAACGGAATCATTGTTTCGGACGGTCTAAAAAACTGTTTCGATTCCGCGCGTTAGGATTCGCGTTGTGAGATCGCACACGCGGTTTTAGACAAAGTCGGTAAGAAAGTCCGTCAAAACGTGAAAATCATTCCGTCGATCGTTTGTTGTTTAGTGTTGCGTCGATCGAAACCATACTACACAAGTATCCGTATTGACATAGGCGTAATCTGGGGGGGAGGGGGCAATGAGGGGCAACTGCCCCCCGGGCGTTTAACTGGGGGGGCGGCAAAGGTATTATTTTAGTTATAATTCAAATTTTAATTTAATTAAACTAATAAAATACTTTGTTTCTAAATATTAAAAATCTTAATACACATTTAATATTTTCTATATTTTGTATAAAACATCATACGATTGTATCTATGTGTACTTAAACCATATATATATAACGTTTATTCTGTTATATTCGACAATATTTTTGAGCATCGAAATGTAAAAGTGGAAGTACGAATTAGAAAGAAAAGCTAAGTTTGTCCAGCCCTTCAAAATAAATATGATGCACACAGTTCTCAAATTCGATAAGTGTAGGCTTTGGAGTTTTTCGCTATATCGTTGAAATTTTGGTTGAAAATAACTACTGCCAAGGATTTCTCCCAAGTTACGCCACTGCGTGTTGAAAATTAATAACGGTTTTAAAATGTCCGTCCTGTGTCAGACACACCGATTGAAATATGTCTTACGGCGAGCGACGTGTACACGAACGACATTGGTATTTAAACGTTTTACGACAAACATAAACGATCGCTATTAATTCGTGATGAATATAAAATATTATACTCGCACAATCCCGTAGATCATAACGTTGAAATATTACACGTATAACTCTTTTTCGCTCGTGAAAAACATAATACGTCACTGATTTTAACCGGTTACGTTCTCCTGTGATTATCGATCGAACTCTAAATCAAACGGGTACTCGCTTGACGTCTGTAACAAATACACGGCATAATGCACACTTTATATTCATAACAAAAAAAAAAAAAACAAAAAAAATCATTAAAAACAAAATTTACTACGCGCACATTTGTTACCTGAAACGCCAAGTCCCTAGCATGTCGCCGTTATAATATACGTTGATAATACATCGTGAATATATTAATAAGTATTATTGTAGATAGTCAGTAGCTACATTATAATATATATATATATATATACACATTACACACACACAAAAAATATAGCCAAAAAGTAGTAAGATATGTTTTGAATAATTTTTTTAACATGATATTAAATAATTTCCTACACACACGTACGATGAATTTAGTCATTCCTTCAGTAGATAAAAAAAAAATTTACATTTTTACATTAAAAAAGTTTTTTTGTCGTAACTAAAAAAACCAACAGCGATTAGTTAATGCGTTTTACTCTTTTTGCATTATATCTAAGAATAATATATCTCATTGCGTAATATCATCAAATATCGCCGTATAAAATCGTGTGGACCTATTTTTTATTCATTCATATACGCAGGGTTGCTACAAATAATATTATTATATTGATATTGTCACATATATTATAATATACACTATTCAGAATCGCAATATTTAAAAAAAAAAAAACCAGTAAAATCAAAACTATCGACAGAAACGTACAGCTTGATATTACGTCACGTCATGACCTCTATTCTACATTTTGACCTTATTTCAGTCATTAAAAAATTACTGTCGACGAGGTACGAGAAATTAATACTCACTGGAAACATGCGATTTTTTTTTTCATTTTACCCTACAGATGAAATGCATGTTCTATGAACCGTTATTATGTTATTCTAACGAATCTAATGGATAATCTTTGTTTCGAGTTTTCATTGCGGCTTTTTTTTCTTTTTATCGTAAAATAATACAAATACGTACGGTTGAAATAATTTATTGTTCTCTTCTTATATTGAGATCGCTCCGTGGTACGTACAATAAACTAGCGGATAATTATTTTTAGAAGAATAGCTAATGATATGCAGACGATAGTAATAATGAAAAATAAGAACACGAGTATATTACGTCTGGTGGAAAAATTAATTAGAAATAATATAAAATTATAATCGAAAAAGTATTTAATTGTTTATAAATACACCTAATATGTGAACGAAAAAAAAATGATAATTACAAGTCGGTATACAGATATAGGTACATATGATATTAATATAACCAACAGCTGTTACATAAAGCCTTGCAATTTTCACCATAAAAAATAATTTAAACTTTAGAATAAATCTACCTTAAAGTTTCACGAATTTTAAATCATATCAATAAAAATGTAAACTATTCGAGTAAAGTAAATTATTGAATGATCAAATAAATTATTTGAATAATAAAAACACTTTTATAATACATTTCTTTTTTTTTTTTACGTACAATCTGTATGTCGACCGAAAAAGGCGATAAAATCTCCAAGTAAAACTATGAATACTTTTCAAATGAGATTTTAAATTTTATTATTTATTATTTATACCACATTAATATCATACGTCCTATGCATAATAAAGTAGTTACGTACAAAGGAAATATTATACTTAAGTTGTTTTGTTATCGAAACCGAGTTAAGTTGTTTCATTATCATTTGTTATGTGATTTTAAAGTTTTAGAAACAAATGTACAAATATCCATATTTTATCGTTTTTAACGAAATATAAGTGCCTGCATGTTGTTTGATTAAAAATAGCCATCTGATAAAAACACAGAAAACATGCTCCTCGGTATTAATAATAATAATAATACACAAAATACGTTATAGTAGTACCTTAACTCTAAGGACCCGAACTCGACCGTTTATATTTATTATAATATACCATTATGATTGATATTTGACAAGTACATTAATGTCCATGACATAATAATATAGGAGCGTTAAAATTGCGCAGGCAGGCAGGTTGATGATATTCATAAAAAGATATATATAAAAAAAAAAAAAAAAAAAAACAGAAAGGAATTTCATAATTCATCCTTCCATCGTCACACGCATAATGTACTACCGTCCTCTTCGAGTTCTGATTCGCACCTACATTGTGAAGCATTCAGAGTAGAGTCACATCCTCCTACAGCGGAAAATTAAGACCGAGGAAAATAATAATAATAAAAACGTGGGTAGGTAATATAGCAGTTCACTCGAAACACGTGTGTGGGTAATATTATAAAGTATGTGATATGCGTGTGCTACTATTAGTACGGTAAAACAAGCGTTTCCGAGAAGACTTTTCGTTTCGATGTAGGAAGTGCGATTTAGCGAAACGTCGGACAGTAAATACCGCAGTATAGGTACATACAAACACGATTCTCTATTAAAAAATAAATGATCACGGAGTAAGCAACAAGCCTGACACAATATTATGTGTTTGGCGATGTATTAAATGTCTAAATAAGTGATAACGAATACACGTGTATTATTCATACGACGAAAGATTATATCATGCGGCGTGCAGTAATAACACTAGTAGTTATTACGGCGGCGGCGTGATGAACGCTTTAAATAATTCAATACGGAAACCCTCCTAGAGAATGAAAAAAAAAAAAATGCCTGTCTGTAAGTCGTATCCGTGTCGTTCGTCTAAAATTGTATTTTAAAATTATTAATCAAGTGTAATCGTATATAAAAAGTCCTATGTCACCTACACTTGTATTATGATTTTGATTTATTTACATACATGCATTTATTCGTTTATTCATCTGTTTATTTATTATAATTATTATTCATTTATTATTATTATTATTTATTTATTTTATTTTTTTACAGAGGAGCGAAGCTCGTGTGACGTTCCGTGTTTTTTGTGAAACACGTTGTTTTTACCGCGCAGCCATCCGATTGATATAGGAAAGAAAATTAAAATTTTAACGCTGCAAATACTGCAGACTTAGCGTCTGATACTTCTCTGGTTCAACCGATTCGTATTTTATGCACATTCGACTGTTCGATGAATACATCAAATTAAAATGTACAAAAGTTAGTTTGTGTTGCGAGGTGTAACTGTAAAACGATATAGGTTCAACACCGTTGTTGTTTAAAATTTTAACTTTTAAGTTCAATTATTAGAATTGATAAATACAACTCGATGACATCAATGTTCGAGAATCAATTGAATAACTATACAATCACTATAATAAAATATGTAAATAAGTATACATTGACGTACATAAACTGTATGGAATTAATTAACCGAGTTGGACTACCTACATTGGTATGTTTCGTGTATTATTCACAATGTGAAACTTTTTCATTATAATACTATAGTCAGGTACCTAAATTATGATTTAATTTAATTATTGATTGAAATAATGATACGTAAGTATATTGTTGTAATGATAATAATATTTCAATATTTAAACCTCGTATTTAAATATTACAGAAAGTTGTAATTATACCTAATAATTCTTGTGGTCAATTGGATAATGCATATGCGCCGATCTGTGTGTACGACGTACGTACATCACGAATTCTTATTTATGTTTATTATTATTCGTTTACGGCGGATCGAAAACAATGCGATTGATTTATACGAGGGTTTATTATATAATAACACAGTGTCTGTGTACCGAGCCGAAGTATAAAAGTATCACGCCGAGATTCGTTTTCCCTTTAAAATGATTGATACTTATGAAATATGGAATGAGAGTGTAATGCGTGAATTTATCAAGACGGACATGTTTTCTTTTTCAGAGAGTGAACGTAAAGTGTACTCGGTTATAGCTTAAAACAAATGTAGCTAATCTTTGATAAATTTTCGTTCATAAAATACGTTATAAAAATGACGCTTACATTATACAGTATATGCATTTTTTAACAAAACCTTTACAATTGCGTCACGATAAACAACCCGCAATACGTTAAATGCATTTTTTACCGACGATAAATTGGTTTCGGGTACTTACATTATTTTTTTTTTTGGTAACGTTTAAACAAATGCACTCGATTTACGTTGGTACCCACGGTGTCTACTATTATACGACATTGAAAAAAAGCGTTACGGTAAAATATTCATTTTTTATTTTTAATTTTGAAAATTATACCGTGTATATGTTGTACACGTGCGTAGTACAATGAGCGTAAGATAAAATTAAATTACAGGGTTTGTTGGCGCGAGGGAAGAAATACACAGTGAAGGCACATTGACGCGCGTATAACACGTTATTACGTATATTTAATATGTCGCGTACATTCATAAAACTATATTTAAATTTTAAACGTCGACTTATTGCGTATTATTGTTTTTGTTAAAATGTAGGTACATTGAAACTATAATAGTCGTACGTATATAGGATGCGGACTGGGACGTGGTGTACCAGTAAAAGATTAAAGCCTGTAATTATTACGAAAATTGGATTTAAATTCGAAAAATCGTAAGTTTTTACGTTATAAAAAGTACGCATACAATATATATTATATATATGTGTGTGTGTGTGTGTAAAAAAAGCCGGTCCAATGGTAGTAGTAAAGATGAGTGTACAATTTGAGGTAGTTACCAACCCTAATATTAAATAAAAATAAACTCACGCGACCACGAGTTATCGTAATTATTGTGAAAAATAAAATAAAAATCAAGTATAAGAACAGTTAAATACGCGATTGGATTAATCCGAGATAGAATTTCAGGTCAAGCAGAGAATATTGTTCACATTGAAAGATCAAAGCAAAATGTCGTGAAACAAATCAAATATTAGTCGAAGAGAAATTCGCCGAACAAAATTGACAACTTCTTAAACAATATTTGATTTAAGCGCATGTTTGTCAAATACCAATTGATTCATTAGAAGTAGTTTTACGTGCAGATATCTTTGGATTATGATCGAAGCGAAGAATCGATTGATTTTACATAGACGTATATATTTTTTTTCTGTGAACAATTTTTCAAATCTCATTTAAATGGTACTTTAGAGAGGTGATATTTCTACATTTTTGATAGTTTTTCCAGACGTTAGGAAAAACTGCTGAAAAATCGATCAAAAACGGTAAAATTTGCCATAAACGACACATTTACTTAATCGAGTTTAGTTATTTAGTCAGACCTGAGAAATTAACGTGCCTAGAAACTTGAAATTTCCATCATATATGGATGGCATATTGTTACATATTTTACGAAAGTTTCGAAAAATGTCGACAACTTAAATAGCTTTAAAATAGAACTTTGAAAATACTTTGTTTTTTAAAGTTTACCTTTAGTGTTATATTTAATATTTGACTTAGAGTTTTGAAAATTTAATATGATCATATTCATATACTTGACTAACTAAAGAGGAAAACATTTTAAAATCAATAGCAAGGATGTTTTTCATAAGCGTTTAAGTAAACTATTATATATTTTTTACGGCATCCACTGATTTTACATCAATTTTTAACTCTTGATGTTTATCAAAAAAATAAAGAAAAAAATAGTCCATCATTATAAAACTTTGAATACAGTTAGAATAACATGTTTTGAATCTTTCGGTAAAAATAATTTTTTATTTGTTAAACAAGAAAACTTTGAACAGATTTTACAAAAAAAAACATACTGACAATCAGACTAAAAACGGTTAAATATATAAATGGTATATTTTTTTGTACACTGAAGCTTTGGTCAGAATAGTTTAATTAAAAAAAATCTTTATCATGTCTTTAAAATTCAATACACTTACCCACATCATCTCATCCGAGGCGCGAAATACGTCCTTTAATTTTATAATATATATTTTTTTATCGAATATTTTGGGTCGTTATTATTTATTTGGTAAATTATTTCGAAGTCTGAAAGGATAAATAAACATCGGTATGTAAGTATTTTAGATACTGTAAATAGTTTTCGCTAGAAAAAAAATTGTATTCAAGAAGGAAAGGACGACCGAATTCCTCACACGTCTATTTAATGGGCGCTATGTTAAACTGCATACACTCGAAAATAATAAAATGCGTGCTGTTTGAGTTTTTACACAGAGAATTATTATTTAAATCTTTATTCAACCGGAAAACCATTCGCGTAATGCACATTGAAGTATAATACATTTTCAAAAATACCGAGGGCAAAATCAAAAATTAGTGCCAGTCTGTTAAGACAATCATTTTATCCTATTCAATGAGTTGATGGAAACGGTTTTACACCTCAGTGGAATAATAATAAAAAAAAAAAAAAAACAATACAAAAAAGGAATTATGCAGACAATAATCATTGAACCATAATGGATATTGTTTTTTCATGAGTAGTATACATTTTAATTTACAAATGTAACCATAATTATAAACCACACCAGCATAATAGAACTTTTCTGTTACACCTAAAACTAAATCGACACTTTAGCGCTCTAAATACATGTACATTTTCACCAGCATTAATAGGATTCTACATTTACATTAAAATTTTAAACTATTATCAACACAAATTATTTTTAGCCGAAATTTTGTAACAACTGTGTTTAACATAAGTATATATATACCTATATTTAATGTTTTAAATCATGTATTTGGTTATTTTTTAAATTTAAAATCACAACGGTCTGATCAATTTCAAATTTGAAACAAATAAACACAGTAATACCGTGGTAATTGGTAGTTATCATGACAGTGACAGAATGGAGGGAGATTTTTACTTTGTTGGTCGTATATTAATCGTTACTGTTTGTTCAAAGTGATTTAAAAATAAGAGTTATATTTTTAACAACTACTGTAAAAATAATAGTGTTAAGACCTTTGCAGCTATGCACATATAACCTAACAATGACGGAGTGTTTTTATTCTCTTTTGCCACTTGCCAGGTATCAAAACTATGTAATTTTCAAATACTATTGAACGGTTCGTGTACAAAAATATACATATTTAACACTAAATGTATATTTTCTGACATTTTCTCTTGCCCGGTACTATTCTAGTTTTATGAAAGGAAATTACAGACGAGAATTTTTTTGAATATTACATCAAAGCCCTGTTAGTTTGCTCGATCAATAATAACTTGAATTATTATCATCAGTATTAGTTTCAAACAAAGTTTCTGTGAACATCACTGAATATCCATTGAAAACATCACTGAAAACTTATATTATTTTTATTTATTCTTTTAACTTTTTTCATAATTCTCATAAAATAACAATCTATATGGAGTACTTTACAAAATTATTATTGAAATAAATCAAGAGAAACGACTTGTTTAAACAACAATAGTCAATAATAATGATAAAAAAAATAATAATAATGATAATAACAATGATAATATATACAGTTGCTTTGTTATAATAATATTTTTAATATTTCGTATAAACCAAGTGGAAAATAGAAATAAATTAAATAACTTATATAATAAGGCATTAAGAAGACTGCCAAATCCTTCAAAAATATGCCAAGTGGAAAGTAGTAAAGAAACAATAAACTTGTTTGGTAAAATTAGTTTTGTTTATCGTACGTATTTGCGGTTATTTTTCGAAAATTGTAAGGCATTACAATTTTTCCACGGGCGTTATTATAATATTTTTCGATTATAATATTGACACTCGAAAATACGTGATAATAAACTAAATAAACTGTACCTTAGTAATTTCAGAGAATATCAAACTGTCGAATGCCAAAAATCTACTTTCCTCTCCGTTTTTAACCCACGAGTTATATGTTTTTGTGTCGTGGTCAGCTCCCATATGAAACGATAATATATCATTTCCAAAACTTTGTGACGCACTAGTGTCGACTGAAAACGTCGGCTGTGATACACGAGTACGTACTAGGAAGGTATATAGACGATTTTTTACTCGTTTCCTTTGACGTACTTACGTGCGTAATATGTTACATATTTATTCATTCGTCCACGAATAGTGTGGTTATTAAATGTTTAGTTGCGATTTAATTAATCGGGTCTCTGTAAATTGCGTCCCATATCAAATTTTTTATGTAAATTGCGGCCCGGGTATATTTATACATACGTAAATTGCGGCCCGGGTATATTTTATATATACGTAAATTGCGGCCCGGGTATATTTTTGTACATATGCCTATCTAACTATTTCTTATTGCTATGTAAATTACGTCTAAGCCTTTTTTCCACAAAACCAATATTTTCCTTCCCATTTTTCAGACTTTGGACTATAACTATAACAGACTTAAAACTATCTATACAAATATTATTATCATCAAATTTCAAAAAATACTTACACGTTTTAACTGTGCAACACCAACGTTGAATATTATTGTTTAGAAATGTATGAAAACGAAATTTGAAACCATCAACTATTTTCAACGTTTTATTCCTTTCACTTTTCATAACGTCCATTTTTATTGGATTGAAAAAAAATACTGTAAACTGTAGAGAACCCACAGATATATAAAACAACTAGATAGCCGACTCAACGAATAAAATTGAAGTCTAGAATCCATATGCATCCATATGCGAACAGGGCAAAATATGATTGATTAATCCATGACATTTTATATTATTCCATAAAATATAATTTTTCTGTTATTGAAACCAAAGATATAATATAAAAATGTTGTTTTATATATTATCAGTTATCTTTTTATATGGATTCGGATTGAAACACAATTTTTCGATTATAATTTATAAACTATAAACTATAAAGTGCAATTCAAGTAATTCAACATCATGGTGGTTTCTTGTTCTGTGTCTGGTTGTGTCAATAGGAGACTGAAAGGAAGCAAAGTTCATTTTTTTTCGTATGTTCCCGGGACGCAATTTACGTATGTTTTAAAAATACTCGGGCCGCAATTCACGTATGTTTTAAAAGTACACGGGCCGCAATTTACGTATGTTTTAAAAGTACGCGGGCCGCAATTCACATAGTATATGACCATGACCGTACTTATAGGGACGCAATTTACCGACTCCGAATTAATCGTACTATTTAATTACGTTAAAAGTATAAAACGTATCGTGTTTGTATAACGCACAAATTATGTAAAATCAAAATAATTCATGTGTATCTTATCTCGCGATATACCTACAATGCTAATTATTATTAAATCATTGAAAACATCAAACGTCATATTTCTTTAATTTACATGTTTGATAATAATATGCACCCGATGGAAATAACAATAACAACAAAATAATACTTATATGATAATGATAACAATACCATCGAGCTTTTTACTTTATTAGGTAACTATAATCAGTGAACTATTACCTAGACCTATTACTGCGACAGACTAACTATTACCGACAGGGCCGCTCTTAGGATCGACGAGGCTCGAGGCAAAATATAATTGCCAGGCCCTTCTAGTTTTCACTTTTCTAAATACATAAAAATAAATAAATCGTTCTATTTTGACTACACTTTTTTTAATTTTACAATACAGCTCAACAAAATACATCAATATAAAACAATTTAAACAAAGTTAATTTTGCTAGCTTTTGCTTCTGAAAATGTTACCGATAAATCACCACAATCTAGATTTTCACAAATTTCATTTTCGATTGAAATAATGGCGAGGTCGGAAAGTCTTTCTTGAACCATAGTAGTCAGTGAATAGTTTGTAATCATTTTTGATTTCGAAAAACTTCTTTCAGCACTAGCCGTAGTTATCGGCATTGTAAGCATAATCCTCTTAGTTATGGAAATATACGTACCTAATAATAAAAAATATCGTATAGGTAATATTACTTTTTCTGCTATTTATAGTTCAAAAAAAGTTTTATAAACCTATATCTAATGAACTAATAAACTATACCACTTGACTTTCAAGCGCGAGGCCCGGGGCATGAGCCCCGCAAGCCCCCCCCCCAAAAAAGAGCAGCCCGGATTACCGAACAGAGCGGTATTAAAATTAAGTTACTTCGACGGCATTTTATTCCGAGTAAAAAACGTATTTTTTTTTTTATATTAATTATGTTCGCGTTTATTGTAGCCACATCACTCGAAAGAAAAAAACCAATCAACGATAATTCTATGCGAAATCATTAAAAAAACATTCGTTTGGAGATCCTCGGCGGTACGTTAACACGGAAAGTCGGTTATTCGACGAATGAAATAACTGCCACCGTTCGTTTTTTTTTGTTTAATCAAGCCGAAACGGCACGATAACACCGCGGGTAACAAATAACCGAGCGGCGACCATATGGTAAGGTTGCCTAGAACACGTCGGACGCGAAAAAACCGGTACGCTTGCGTGATAGACACGTCCTGAGCGTATGTAATATGTACGGCATACGGTACACGTATGATAATAAATTTTGCACGAGACAGCGCCGACCACCATCGACCTGTCGACGCCGCTGCGGACGGACCCGAGATTCTTTTCCCGTTCGAATTACGCAGTCCCGGGATTATCAAACGACCGCACGTAAAGCGTTATTCTCTTTACCGTTTCGTACCGCCTCGGGACTGTAAAATAGCAACATCGGACGTAGTGTTGTTATTAACGGTAGATTATCAAAATAATTGTTTATTTTTTATTTTTCGTGTTGTTTTATTATCGTAAAATATTGGTGTAAAACATCTTAAATCGATAAGTTTTTGTATTTTTCGCCGTTTTTTTTTTTTTTTTTTTAAATCGATGATTAAACGACTATCTTCCACCTCACTTCCTGGTAACGTAAGTAGAAGACTCAATAGTCAGTGGCCAAGAGACTTACTAAAATTAAAAAAATTAAAAAAAAATTATAATTCTAATTTTAACAATTTAAAATTTGTAACCATTAAATTTGCTTATTGCACTAATTATTGTATAGATTGTAAATTATTTAAATAAACGAAACATTTTAATAAAAAAATCGATGCTTGATTATTATCATTAATTTTCTCAACTCGAATACACACATAGACTCTGTATTATTATCCGCCAGTTTATCTCGTCGACCTAGGAAGAGAGGCGTTGTTTGTTTTAATTTTCAAAACATTAAGTACATACACACTTGAGTTATTATCAAAAATCATTGACACAAAAATTTATCTTTTTAAATATTTACAAACGGCTGTGTCGCGCTTTGACAGAGTTTGCGGTCGTTTCGTTCGTTGTGCGTATTGTTGTTAGGTTTATTATGACGTGTCAGGTCACTTATGGTAGCTTTAAATCATTCCTGACAACTTCAAATGTGTGCGACGTACGAGTAAAAAATATTTTGACAGACACTTCAGTTCTACCGGTTTCACACTGCTCCCGTTCTTTACGATGCGATTTTCGTCTGCTATTCGTTTTCGGCGTATATACCAATCATTCGTATCATGTGGTTGATTCTCATTCGATTCCGAATCACTCGGCCATTATTTTAATATGATACAACACAATATTATACCAATATACTTATTTATATTATTGTGTTTGTACGGCGTAAAATCTGGCCACAAACATTCGGGGGTTGAAATAGTTAACGACTCGTCCGTTTCCGTGGTTAAGAGCCGTCATAATATCATCTTCTAAACCACGAGAAAAACTTCGATACGTTTTTTTTTTTTTTTTTTTGAAATTTTGCTTCGAATAAAAATCCCTATGTTAAACTGATTTTTGATTATCTAATGTTCGCTGTTTCGTTTATTTTTATTATTGTTACTATTCGGTAGGTGCTTGAACAGTTATCTGGTGTACTCGAACGCTTATTTGATAACGAGAAACTCAGAATGAAAAGCATTGCTCTTTGTATATAGTAATGAACAATAATTCATAATTATACATAAAAGACATGGGAATTATTTAATGCAGATTTGTAAGTCAACATAATTAATTTAAGCATAAAATATTAAGCGATATTGTCAGATAATTCATTTTGGTTTAGTTACATTATATGTATGTACTACCTAAATATTATTTCTAAACTGCATAGCGTTGTAGTTAAATTTCTTAACATGACTTATTTTTTCAAAAAATAATAATAATGACTATAGTAAATAAACCTGACTAAGTACTATAAAATGTTGCCTAATTAAACTTCTTTGGTAAGTAATGAATTTCATAATTATTTAATTTATTATAAAATAATAACTACCTAATTACAGTTATTCAAGTTTAGGAAATAAAATAAATTAAGAAATTAAGTAAAATAAAATAATAACACAGAGAAGCTGACTGCTGTATATATATATATATATATATATATATATATATATATATATATATATATATATATAATGTGTGTGTGTGTGTGTGTGTGTGTGTGTGTGTGTGTGTGTGTGTGTGTGTGTGTGTGTGTGTGTGTGTGTGTGTGTGTGTGTGTGTGTATTACAGCAAGCATGTCAATTAAAAAAAAAAAAATACTACTATTTAAGTTTGATTTATTATAATAAGATCAATATTTAAAATTAATAATCCAAAGCTAAACATTAAAAAAAATATATTAAGAATAAAAACAAAAATTATAGTGTACATTTCATTCTAAGACATTCAGGAGTTCCTTTACGTCGGTAGTTGGGAAATATTTGTGTGGAGTAAAAGAATTGAATCCCAAAAAAATCAAAGTTAAAAAAAAAACTTTTTGTTTTTTCTGAGCTAAGCATCTATATCTAAATTATAATTTTGGATTATAATCACCAATATATTTTTTATTGTGTAAGAGTACATGTTATTTTTAATGATTTAATTCTAAAAATATAATTTATTTATTGTAAGTTAATTAAAAGTTTTAGATGCGTGAACTTGTGTATAAAAGTAACAGTTGTTTTGTTATTCGATTCGTCGACAGAGTTAATAACGTTACGAAGGAGTTTTTCATTTGTCTCCGAAGACCTGAATACAAGACTAGTATTTTAATTTTTAAATATGTTTATTTCTACTCGTTCTAGTATACAATGATGAATAAAATAGAAAGAAAATGGTTGTACTCGGGAGAAGGCCGAATTATGTGGAGTAAATATTTGAACAGACAGAAAGAAATATCTTGGACACGGCTCAAAAGTATTTCGTGGTAATAAATCATGGGAATACAAAAACAATTACGTCCACTCTCAAATGAGCCATACTACTGAAAAATAAAATCTATACATCATTTTTCTCGGGTCAGAATAATCCATTCGAACAGAGTTCATCAAAACCTTACAAGGCTAATATAATGTTATAGAAAATTTGAATTTTTTTACTCCAAGTTTATATAACACGCGTTTAATATTAGTTGAGTGATTTAGGTAACGATGTTATAATTATGCTATTATTCCTATGTTTGGTGATGATTATAATTTTCGTGTGAAAAATATTGCATTTAAATACACGATATAAGTGTACAATATCTGTATGTACCTATTTTGTGACGTGAGTTATCACTTCAAAGTGTCAATAGAGCATTAAAAATTAATTAAATATTAATTTATGAATAAATTGGTACTGATAGATGATACTATTTTAAGATTGTAGTAATTAAAAATGAATACCTAGTAAATACCCTCGTATATAGCTATATGCTATTAAAATCCACAAAGAGAATGATACATTTCACAGAACGTTATTTTACCGAAAATGATTTCTGTAGAGTTTTCGATCGATCGCATATCTAATAACCATTACAACTGGTCAGGTATTTTTACATTAACGTTTTTTAATGCTATTTCGAATTCGATTAGATTTATGGTATTATTATGCATTTATTTCATTCGATGTGAAAAACACATATTGTTGTATTTTTGATCTGAAGTAGCCGTTGTATTTATGTGTACTGACCCCCTGCAGGGACTGTTTTATCAAATAAATAATAATGAAACGAAATTAAAAAAATCAAGGTATAATTTGTGTTTCACTAAAAAAAAAAAAATAATAATAATAATAATAATACAGTTCAATTCCAGTACGCGCATTCTGAAATAAAATGAATATTAATTTTCCGAAGAATTATCCGAATAAAATACACTCCGGTGACAAATGAATGGGAAAAACAACAACTATAATACTATAGTGTAATCTCTCGATCGACCGTCGTTAACACGGAAACAAAAAAACCCGTCATTTTTCTCGTACTCGCGGGACGATGATGTTATCTGCAGGGAGCGATTACTTGTTGCGCGACGTGTATCGGAACCGTGTTCCGCGAAACGGCAAAAAAAAAATCGCAAAAAAATAATATAATCATAGTAGTTATAACAGCAGAGTATTATAATATGGCTGTGATGCGTCGGTAGTGTAAACGTATAATAATAAAACACTGCGAAACCCGACGTGGACGATTATAGCGATCAAGCAGCCGCGAGTGAAAAAAATCACATAATATTTCGCGTGATACAAGCGGGTACTAATTAAGTAAAGTAGAAGTAACCGTCATTAACGATCAATGGGACAACGCAGAAGAAATAAAGTGTCGAATTGGAAAAGCCAGAAGTGTATTTAATTAAATGAGTGCGTCATTTAAGAGCCACAACCTATCCATACAATTAAAAATACGTCTACTGAGATGCTACGGGTTCTCAACTCTTTTATATGGTGCAGAAACTTGGACTCTGACCAAAGCCACTTCGAATAAGTTAGAAGCAATATACAGAAGAATTTTAAGAATATCATGGACTGAGAAAATTACCAATTATGTTGAAGTACTGCGTACTTTCTCATTAGAAAGGAGAAAGAATTAATGATCACAGTCAAATGCAGAAAACTCCAGTACTTAGGACATATTATGCGGAACAAGAATAGATATGAACTTCTCCGATGTATCCTACAAGGGAAAATAGATAGCAAAAGATCCCCTGGAAGAAGAACAACATCGTGGTTAGCCAACCTCAGGACATGGTTCGAAAAAAGTTCTATAGAACTATTCCGGAGCGCAACTAATAAAACTCGTATATCAATGATGATCGGTAAAAAATTATACCGATGTTCTTTGGTACGGAGGAAAAAAATATGGCCACCAATGATTTATGCGCGGCGACGGTCCAAAGGATTTCGCGGCGAATCCCTTCTTCGAGGTAGTGACGCGGTGAAGGTTAATGTCACGAGGAAAAAAATTAGGGAAAAAAAAATTAAAAAACAAAATAACAATAATAATATCGTATTAAATCAATTATTGTTTTACATATTATAATCATAACTGCACTTTCCGTATCATTATTATTATTATTATCGTAACTCCTATGCGTACGGATAACATACGGTGATATTATTATTATTATTATTATTACACATCGTAGTATACGATTGTAAAACGTCGTTATAGTTACCGGGTGTCGACGACAGGTGGCGTTGTCGTCGCGTCCCGTCGGCCGTCCGTGTGTGCCGCCGCGCCGCCAAGGAGCGCGCGCGATTTCCATTATTATTACTATTATTATTATTATTTATTTTTTTCCCTTCCATTTTATCCCCCGTCCGATTATTCGCCCGCGCCGCACGACCAGTTCGCGTCCGTCGGCCGTCCGGTCTCGTGCTCCGTCGTCAACGCAACGTCCGCGCCGGCACACTCGTTCACGTCGTCGTCATCGTCGTACGTCCGGAATCGTCGCGTGATATTATTATCATTATTATTATTATTATCATCGTTATTGTTATAAGTTATCTTTTCGCCGGTACGCGGTGTCACCGTCTCTTTTCCGAAACGTTCTGTTTTTTTTCCTTATCGTTTATTTATTTTAATTTTTTTTGTTTTTTGTTTTTTGTGTATTTCGATATCGACGCGATTTACGTGTACGAAAGTCACCACGCGTTTTCGGATTGATCCTTAAACTGTGCGAATGTCTCGTGGAAAACGACACTGAAGGAGACATAGAGAGAGGAAAAAAAAGAAAAAGAAAAAAAGCCGTCATCCGACTCTCACGGCTCGTCTGGTCCGTCGTCCCTTTTGCCAGTGGTGAGTACGCACAAAATTCGAACACTACGAACACAATTTACGAAAAATGTCATTCGCCGCCGCTGTGTCAATAATATTGTCGCCGCGTTATCGCGTGACGACGCACGCCCACGCGATAATATTAAATACGTATAAAAGACAAAAATATAATAAATAATAATAATTAATAATAATATAGTTTTACAAAGGACTCTCTGCCTTAATCCACGAGCGTCGTCTGGACCGATCGTGGTCCGGACTTCTTAACGACATCGTAAGGTATCGTGTGTACTCACGTCACACGGTTCGAACGAGTTCCCCGTGTCGCCGGCCGCTCACCGGGTGTGCGTGTGTGTGTGTGTGTGTGTGTGTGTGTGTGTGTGTGTGTGTGTGTGTGTGTGTGTGTGTGTGTGTGTGTGTGTGTGTGTGTGTGTGTGTGTACTAACACGGACGCGTCGATATTGCCGACGGTTTCGGTCAGCGACTCGACGACGGGCCGATCGATAAAAAAATCGTATGATATAATATGCACGGTTAACGACGATATTATTTCGTCGTCGCATTTCGCACGTAACGTATTCAAAATCGACCGTTTTTTTTCCTTACTCCGCGTTTAAATTATTTTATACGCCCCGAGGTATAATACACTATACGTACCCAACGTGTTTTTTTTTTTTTTACCATCGCGTTATTATACTTTTTCTATGTTATCTAATTTATGACAGTTTTCTCTGTATCTGCCGTACGACTTACGAGTATACTTTGTCTAATATCGTCTGCTATCTCAGTGATAATAATACAATTTATCCACTCGATTTATCCATAGCGAAACGCGTATTTTCATTTTTTTTCTTTAGTATTTACGTTTATAACCAAACGTATCAACGATAATTTTTTTTTTTTTTATCTTAATTTGTGTTCGCTTGAAAAACAATGTGTGAATTACAGCATATAAGTACGAATTGAACAAAATCGTTTTGATAGGATTTATTATTATCTGTATAGAATTAAAGCGTAACGACTAGCTACTTATGCGTCATATATTTCACCTGTATTAAGAGATTTTATGAAAACGTTCGTGATGATAAACTACGTTATCAGCCTGATGAGTTGTCACTACTGACATAAAATACATTTTACTTATTTGCATTATTTTCTTATTGAAAATATACTATAGGTACCATAACATTGCACTGCCTAGTATTTTCGACATTAATTTTAAATCTCAAAATAGTCGACTCTATGGAAAAACTACGATAATCGAAAAAAATTATTTTGAAACTCTTTTTGTTTTCAATTATGATAAAGGGGCTCAATAGAGGATTTTACTTTTGGCGTCTTACATTAAATTATTGTTTGATTTTTTTTCGATCCGAACTTTTTTAAATGAGTTATTATACATCAAGTACACATTTTTTTTTCAAATATGCATTTTACTTTGCATCGCGAAAACGATTTAATTTAATTATAGTTACCTATTCTTTATTTACTGAACTGTTATGGATTATCGAATTTATGTTTCTCATAATATTTCGTATACGAAAATAATGTATTGTACTGTGTCAGCATAAACACATTATACAAAACGTGTATAAATGTGCTATTTTTCAAAATAAATAATAATAATTCAGTTTATTGTAAAATCCGTACGTAAAAGCTATACGATAAGGTTCGACAGTATTTCGTAGAAGCAAACCATACATCGATTTCTAGAGCCCAGTTAATAGAAAAATATATCATTATCGTATTTTAATTATATGTTAAATATGTTGACATAGAATAACATTCTACTCATTTTTAATAGAGGTTATAAATTATTATATACCTACCTAATTTGCAGGGATAATAATATGATATTTAGCTACAAATTGGTCAATGGACAACGAGCGATTTTTTTTTTTTATATTTAATATTTTCGTAATTGGTTTACCTTATTAAAATTGTAAAAAAAGGTAATTATTTGAAAATTGTAATTATTTTTAATAACTCCATTGGTTTTATCTATATCTAGATTGTCTATAAAGTAAAAATTGTGGAATCAATAATTATTTGTTAAGTTAACTAATTTGTATCCTTGTAAAACGCAATAGGCACATATAATATTACCTCGAATATTACTTATGTGTACTTATCGGTATACCGTTTTGAATATTTCTAATTTCTTGAAAATATCATTTGTTGCGCCAATTTGTTTTTTATTAATAGGTAGGTACCTACGTACATATATTTACTTAACTAGGTATAACATTTTTTCTATTTGCAAAAAAAAATATGATTCTATTCACTCTGTTTACTTATATATATATTTTAAATAATGTTGCCTCCTATTTTCCAGTTGTATGTTAATTTTTTGAAATTTCTATTACCTGCCATTAGTTAATAACTAATATAATAAAAATACAGTGTGTGAAGTATAGATAACATGATTGTGTAGGTATTTTGATGCGCAATAATACATAATTATGATAACTTTTATTGAGAATCATAGTTATTCAAATTTAAAACATAATTTATCTAACTACCTATACCTGAAAAATCGTAGAATTGAAAGAAAATGCTTAAGTTGTAAACTGACCTAAATTATTTAAGAAAAATGTAATGTTAGTTTTCTTTTGCCTTTTTTACACCTAAATAATTAAAAAAATTACGGTATCCATCAAAATTAAATTTGTTTTAATTAATCATGAAAATGGTAATAATTCGTAATTGCAATGAAAATATCATTGTTAACCCAATACATTTCAGACTTCATTCTGGATCTTTTAAAAAAATTTCGAGTTTCAGTGTAGATGTACACTGAATATATTACGTGTCATCATTATATTCATAGGAATATACTTAGATATTTGTGTATTGTGTGCAAAATTCGGCATTTATTGAATTTACTCCCGTATTTACTATAAGTAATTTCTTTTTAAGTTTCTTTAAAACTTTTTATCTCTTATTTCATCTATATTTAAAAGTGAATAAATTTAAATGAAAGTACCTAGGTACTTAGTTTCAGCTTCGTAATTTACTATAATTGTATGTTGCAACTTTAACTATTCTGTTTTGACACAAAGTGTTTTCATATCGAAATAAATATAGGAACCAATAAGTTTATTGTTAAAAATGAGTAGGTAACAGATTATTCTGGTAGGTACCTATATCAATTTATATCATTAAAATATAATATAGGTACATATCTACTCAATCAAATTTTGAATTTAGATTAATAACAGCCAACCTGTATATAAGAGTATATCTAATATTTTATTATTTTTCTTTGGACATCGATTTCAAAAAATGGAAAAGAATGAGTTGGTAAATACAAAAGCAAATGCTTTCAAATTGAATTTCATGTTAAATACTTAGTTTATTATTGCAAAAAATGGAACACAATCATTTTTTAAATATTAATATACTTTAATGCTGCATCCATGCTGCTACATTATACTAATTTATTTACGCTAGTTAAATATTAATATCTGATTGTTTTACGAGATGTTGTAACTACCTACCAGCTAATACAAAAAATTGTTCATCTTCAACCGCAATAATTTTAAAATACAATTATGTGTTAGTTATGACTTATTAACTTGGGTATATATCTAGTTTTTTATTATTATTTATATTAAAGTTAAATGATTTGTTAAATAATTCAAAAATATATAAGGTGGGTCTTTATATAAAAACACATAGGTACGTAGATAAATTGATGATTTTTATGGCCTACTAAGTATTGCAAAGTATCAAAATGTTAATCATATGATATTTAATGTAGAATATTGTATTTAGCTGATAATGAATTAAATGTAATGGTAGGTATCTCCCATTTAATTTATTTAATTGAAATAAGTACTTGATAAAAGTCGTGTTTATTTTCAGTGAAGATTCTTCACACTGTTATTATATTGCGTTGTATTTTTTATACAGCTCTCATAGGTGATGGTTACAATATGATTCAATCTATTGTGTAATATATTCAAGTGGGTGTGTTTATGTGTATAAAAATACATTTTACCGTCATTATTGTACCATCTAAAAAGATCAAAATTAAACTGAAATGTAAGACGTTTCTCATATTTAACACAATTTATTTAATTTTTTTGAGTAGGTATGATTTTAAATAGAATAACATTATTTGAACATATCAAGCATTCGAGCTATACTCGTAGTAGTTTAAACTTAAAACAAGAAATATATGTATGTATATTCGTATGTGCTAGTTTAAAAATAGGTATCTTAAAATTTATTTATCTTTGTTAAAGTCTCCATTTACCTATATGTGATTCAAGAGTTATTTACTTAATATGTAAATATTCGTAAACTCTTATTCATAACATAAAGACGTTTTAGATTTTCATTTGAAATACAGTGGAACCTTTGGTTAGACCTTTCAAACTTAGAGAGCATATCGTTGATTAAAATAAAGGTACATTGAAATGTCTATTAAAATTTGTACCGAAATACTAATATCACTGATTTTATTTTAGATATTTAATTCACATTGACCGACGTATCTACATATAGCAAACAATTTATTTTCAGTTTATTTCGATATGTTTTATTTGAGAATGCACTTCATACCTCGCATTAAATGCTAAATACTATTAATAATTATGCCCTTATCGAAATTGAGAAATTTTTTTTTAATAATTTTAATGAAATTGTTTGATTTGGAAGTCATGTGTACAAGCATACGTATACCTAGATGAATGTGTTTATTGGATTTTAAAACATATTATTGAGATTGTCACTTTAAACGTATTGTCTAGCTAATACATTTATATTATGTTGAGAAAATATTTGGGTATACTTGTATACTGGTAATACTTGTATTTCAAATTGTTAATTGTTAGTATAAATAAATTAGGTAACTAATATAACTAATTATACTTAATTAGGTACCTATTAATCATGTTTAGTAAGACGACGTAACTGAATTTATCCCAATGGGTATGCTAGTCCCAAAATAATCCATTTAGTTTTATGTAATAATGGTTGATAATTTGGATCAAGATTTGGATAATTGTGAGTAGATACTCGTTCTTGTACTATTTATTATACTAAAAGTTCTACCATAAGTGTGAGTATATTAATCAATACCTTATTAGTAATTATATTTTTATTTCATGTACTATACTAGGCACAATTCTGAATTTGCATGTTTGTTAAACGTGTAGTTAAAGGCTATATATATGTATATATTCTATGCATTAAACATATTAAAATGATATGTGCGTATATTTGTTTGTACCAAATAACCATCTACACTCTAAATGTGTATTTTTATGCAAAAATAAATTTCTCTAACTTTTGTGGATTATGTTTTGTGTGTATTTCTTATCCCTGTAGTCACGTTCCGATAGATTAGAATTCATAAATAGTTTCGAGTTGGTTTGAGATTTGCATAGGGGTGTCACTTGTGTAATTTTATAAAATTTATTTTTATTAGGTAGGTATCAACTTAATACATTTTTAATATTTTGTTTAAGATTCTTCTTATTTTTTGATTTTCGTATTTTTGTAATAAATGTTTAGATATGATATGGTATAGTTTTAAATATTATCTCGCGTAATACTGCCTAAGTATATGATACCTATTGAATAATGATATATTTTTGTTAATTATTTTCTACACTTTTTATTACAATTCACTTTGTACCTACCTTTTCTTTTTCATTAAAAATTTAAATCCTTAGCACGAACATAAATTGTTTAGGATTTAGTATTTTTTTTTCTGTTTCTAACGATACGGACTCATATTCAACAAATTTATCTGCTGTATGATTATTTGTATGTTATGCTTGAGGTAGTTTTATTATATTTACATATACATACGTAAACACGAGTATCAAAATACCTGTTTTTATGAAATTATTTATCTAGTGTGTTAGTTTGTGGCTAAGCTGATAAAATGTAACTACAGTTCTCTTACGCGTTGGAGCTCTTAAAAAAGTGCCTACAATTCTTAATGGTTGCCATATTCTTAACGATTACAAACAAAGATGGTTACTGAAATTTTCTCGTGTTTGCGGATTTGGTGATGCTGATTGTTGTTTGCTTAGTTATCATTGAATTCACTATGCAGTTTCTCACAATCATTATCTTTTGCACATAATTTTGAATAATTTTTATCTGTATTATTGATCGTATTCTCTATCGTATAAATGTTCATTGTTTTTCATTAAATTCCTTATTTTTAAATCATTCGACATTTTTCATTCATTTACATGTTTAAATGATAGTACCTAATAATTAAAATGATACTTACTATATTAAATTCAGTGGCGTAATTGAGGTAAAAATCCAGGAAGGAGGAAAATAAAAAATGCATTTTAATAGTTTCTTTAAAATAATAAAAATAAAGAAGTAATGTTTAATATGCAAAATAAATTGTTTTACTTCACTGAATTCCATAAAAGTTATTAAAATCTTCATAATACTAAAATTGTAGAACAACTTACAATAGTTAATTTATGTGTAAACAATATTAATGTACCATCAACAATAAAAAGTGTATTCAATAATTACCATTTCAAAAAAAAAAAAAAAAAAATTGGCAAAAACTCAACAGTTACGTAATAATAAACTGTATTTAGTACTTATTTTAAATCTGAATATTCTGAACTGGGTATCAATAAATATACAAATTAGATTTTTTAATTATTTTATTTGTATAAGTATTCATCCAGGTATAAATTAACATATGACATTAAATAACGTATCAAACTTATTATTTTTAAAAACTAATTTAATTATTTGATTTTTTTAAATAAAATATTATTTTGATGTTGGGAAGAATGACCTATAGTCCAAAATATTAAGAAGATGCTTTACGAAATTTTTATTTACAATGCATTATTTTTAACTAATGCATTTTTACATTTATTTATACAGATTTATTATGTTGTAAGTATTAGGCATCTATTAAACCCGTTTATTTATATATATTAATAAAGTACAAATAATACACTCATTTAACTTAAAAGTTCTTTTGTTGTTTCACTCGACACATTTATTAAACCATTTTTGATGCGATTGAAAAAAGTTGACTGGAGCACAGTTTTGTTTTCCGGAGATGGAAATTCACGTTCCGTGAATTATCGACAGAATGTCGACGAGTGGAATGAAGGTTGAAACAGAAAAACGATTAGACTGTCCGTCAAAGTTGTTTGTGCTTCGGAAAATTCGCGTCGAAGACGAGTTACAAGTTTTGTATAATCAATTTGGCCCAGCGGCGACCGACTACTGATTGATAACATGTTGTCAAGTAGTTTTCTTTTTCGATGATATCTCCAAATGTCCTCTAATAATAATGGTTACACGTCATCGATTAAAAGCCGTTTTTCTCAACACGCAAATGGTTCTCTATCAAGTCCGTTTTTACTCCATTTGTTTCTTTGCCAACACTTCAAGAGGATGCCGTTCACAGCCTCGCCTCACCGCAATTAGATACAAGCATAATATTTTACATAATTAATTTCTGGTACTGTCATTGATTTATATGTTGTATGTTAATTATCTGTGCCATTTAATAATAATTTTTGTTTTTACGTCGTGTTATAATAATATTAATATATGATCTGGTAATATGCTCTTAATATACGTTATACCAGTTTTCATATTTTTATCATTTTTTATATGATGTTTATTTGTAATACTCACTTTGGAAGTAAAGAACAACAATTTTAGTTTGGTTGTTTAATAAATTTCCATTATGTTTATTAAACTCATTGGGTGCTTTTCTCTAGATGAATTAAATACAAATATATAGATATTGAAATAAATGAAATGAAAACATAATATCACTCATGCAATGGGTTTTAAAAGTGTAAATAAATAGGGATAATTGTATTAGTATTAATAATAGAGATAAATAATTTCAAATGTGTAAATAGTATCTTTACTTTTCCTATTTTACCTAATGTTTTTAGCGTATTAGTAAGAAAGAAGAAAACCTGCCGAATGCTGGTAGTGTAAATTCATCTTTCACCTTTTCACTCCTAGAACTAATGGTGAGTGTAATGCACTTTGAGTAAACTTTATTTTAAATTTAATTATCTTCATAATCCTATTGGCTAAGACGAGGAGACTGCAGAGTGTAAGGTATTAAGCATAAATCTAGAGAAGTATTATTATTTTAAACTGGATTTTATGCTAGATCACATTAAAAAATCATATTATCTGGAAACGATCGTTAGTGATAAAGTATTTTGTTTTAATTAATCAAACATATAAATAATTTCCTGGGCCTATTTTACTATCATATTTTAGGTTTTTACAAAAAAACCTTGATTTGGTGACGATAATAATAATAATATTTGAAAAACATTTTTCTATACAGTTTACTCGTATTTTCGAGTGAATTATAAAAAATTAAGAGCTCATTATAAACCTATATCTAGACTCTATAAACGTTAAAAGCAAGAGTTATCAAATATGAACACAAATCGTATCATAAAAATGGTTTTATTATAAAAATAAGTCTTTTGATAAAAGTACAGTTACACCTGTTTAATTAGGATCTATGATAATGCAGATGCCTATAATAATGAATAATGAGAAATGGTACATGTTCCTTTAAGAATAAAGGGTTAAATTAATTAAATATGCAGAAAAATGTATTTTAACTTAAAAATATCTTTAGATTCTTTGTAACGCTGACTTAAACTTTTCACCGAGGTTTTCACTGTACACTATTAAAACAATTATTGATTTATTTATTAATGTATGATACATGTATTTATAGGTTTAAAAAAATACTCGTTGTTTAAATAAAATAACACTATTATTATAAACGCGCTTATTAGGACTTAAAACCACAAATCGATAATTGTATTTTATATCGTATTTTCATACCCTCCATGGAACATTGAAATATAATAAATATTTTAACACTAAAAATATGAACATTTTGTTTCCTTGTTAGTTTTATGTCTTACTTTGGTTGAAGCTCTTTTATCTGTTAGTACTTAGGTATCTCCTTAAATTTAAAATATTAAGTTCTAAAATATGAGAAGTAAGTTTTCTCAACTTTGTTTTTGAATTCTGATTAATTCGTTGATATTATTTGTAAGAAACTAATAACTATACTTCTATACGAACTTTCAACCCAACATTAAATTAATTAATCACGATATTCATTAGGTACTAGGTTCAAGATGTAAACGTATAAAAACTAAATACAACGTATACGTGAAATACTGCTGTATCTAATAGTATCTACCGTTTTTATTTTTTAAAGAATTTTTGTAACTACAATAAACTACATGTTCCTGCCCACGTTATTAATTATTAATATTTTAATATTATAGTAATATACTTAAAGAATTATTTATATGATAATTGTTTTAATGTATAGATACCATTTGTAGTTTTATTTATATATGCTGATCAATTTGTTGAGGATTTAATCTTAGTTTGCCGAAAATGACGTACGATAATACGTATTCGATACACATGTTACACCTTATATTTATGTCTAAATTTTAATAAAAACAAATGAAACTATATGGTTGTAAAAGAAAAAAAGAATGAAAATTACGTTGAAAATTCGTTTTATTTATTTCATTATTCTTGTTTTTCTCTCTATTGTGGTCTTATCTTACTTTTATGATTATTTTCGCGATGTGAGCCGAACCCGGGGGAACGAAGTTGGGCTCAACGAAGGATGAAATTATTCTTTATGCACAGCAAAAGCGATGTCAGTCGATGAGGGAAGACTGAAGAGAAGACCTTTTAGCAAAAGTATTACCCCTGGGAAGATCAGAGACTATCATAATAATAAAAATGACGCCAGTACAAAGGGCTTATCAAGAACTAGAAAGTGTATTCTGACTAATAGAAGGTTGAATTGAGTAACAGATTTATATTATACGCTATAGTATACTTAATGCACTTGAAGTAAAGACGAAATGAGTCTAGGCGTTATCGCCTTTGTGTTTTTTTTTCTAATAACATCACACCTATGTATACTTGTTTGTTCTCGGATCATCTTAAGTTTCTGTCAATCACATAATTTTTTATCAATTATATCATTTAATTTTAAATATACATACATGTATAATAATAACATTTTACGGCAAATACATGATATTAAACTTTCATACAGAGTTAATTTCAAAATTAATTAGTCCCTGAATGTGTACCATAACTCTAAGTTTGTCATATTTATACAAATTTTACACTTGTATACGCATAATTGATTATTACTTTTTATAATTTCAAATAAAAAGAAAAATTATGTTTTTCAATAATTATATTCTTTTTCCATACAACCATTGTTCTCCTTACATACATTAATTTGGTTCACGAACATTGAAATATTTTTAAATGTCTTACAATCGATGTGTTTTTACATCGACTTCTTACTACCCTTAATTAACATAATATCAGCATGCAATATAGTTCTGTAGTGATAAAAAAAATGGGGTCAAAACTCAAAAGAAGTTTTGCGTTTTTTTTTATATATATCTTATTCGACTAAGTTAATTGGTATTTCAATGGAATAGTCAATAGATACTCAAATATATAAACTTCATCAATTGTTTACTTATAAATCTAACTATAAAAATTACTCATTCATTTCATTGAATAAATGTTTAAAATGAATTAAAAATACTATTTTTATCATATAACCAATTCAAGTCCAAACCGAAAAATTGTATTATTTTTTCTAATGTTTTCGTTTTTTTATTGTTATTATTTTATTTTTTTTTTATCTTAATTTATACAAGTATAAAGAAAATTCGTATAAAAATCTTAATATAATATTTATTGAGAAGTTGATGCGGTGATAAACAATACAATTTGTTAATTCAACTTACAATGTACAATTTCATAATTACAAAGACTATGGACCAATTAATTATTTATGGCAATGGAATAAATACATTTTTGCGTACCTGTCTACAAATTAATACGTGTATTTATTTATCATTCGTATGAGTATACTAAATATTTTGTAAATATCCGTTTGCTGTTATTGATTGTTTCGTATTTTACCCGGAGTTTTACTGAGATCGATTCCTAGATTTTACTTTCATTTTACAAAAATAAAAAAAAACCTGTATTCTCCAAACAAATGATCATTTTCGTGGCGATTGGTTCGAAAAAAAGCAATGTGAATATCCTCCGTAAACGAAAAAAACCAGAACAGTCATCATCGTCTTATTCGCCTGTCACCTAACCTGCGTTCGAACGTGAACAAATGCGATCAGTCCTGCGAAAATCGTATCGTACTACACCGTACACGTATTATATTGTTACACACTCGCTCGTGTAACAGACACATATACGAATACACACTCTTACACACGCGCGCTCACGCTCGCGCAATAACCATATAACCATTATTATCTTATACCGGCAACCAGCCGGCCAGCCACACATGCGTCGGCGAACCGTGTAGGATGCACACACACACACATATTGAGTCAACGTCCTCCGCGCGCGATCACCGAACACACACACACACACACACACACACACACACACACACACACACACACACACACACACACACAATGCACGTATACACACTGTCCGTCAAGATGGTTAATGTTTTGTTGTAACTGTGGCAGGATAGGCAGACAACGACGGTTGCTCGAGTAAATGTAGCAGACAAAAAAAACTGTAATGTATAATAATAATAATAATAATAATAAAGGTAAATAAACCAACGCCGACTCGATCGTGTCATACCGGTTTTGTTGCTCTGCATCCGTGCATCGAAATTATGTATGAAAAAAATATATAATATAATAATGATGATTAAAACCGTAGCAATTGGAATTATTAATACCAGTAGCATGCGAATAAGTGAGTTGATCGACTGTATGCACTAAAGGCATCTGTATATCTCTCGGCTACGTGTCTTCTTTAATACATCGTTTCATATGGATAAAGGTATTACTTAGAGTGATCGCCATAAGCGTACATGGAACATTGTCGTTGCCTCTGGCCATACACGTGATTAGAACATCGATCTGCACGATCCGTAAGTCTTTATCCACTATTGTTATTATTGTTATAATTAATATTATTAATAGTAGTAATAGGAGTTATAGAACAATAATTGTAACGAAGTAGTGATGGAGGTGTATATTTTTTTACCATCATATCTTTGACTTGAATTTTAATAAAAGTTTTCAAATAATAATTGTTTTTGGTATCGATTTCTCAGCACCAACTATTTTTTCATGCAAGTTGTGTATCAGGATGGGTATTAATATTTTTATTTTAATGTTTATTAAGACAGTATTTGATAATACGAGTAGTTAGTGATATTGATTATTTATTTTGTTTTAATAGTTACTTGCCGATCTATGCAATGGCTAATTTATTTAAAATTACACTTTAATTGTCTACGTCTTTACAAGTGTTATATTTGTATATATTTTACTTAATAGCGTTATTATTAATACATAAATAATAATAGATATCTTAAACAATACACGTATAATAATTAAAAAAATATTAATTAAATTTCTTAATGTGTTTTTAACTGAAGTGAATTTATTTTATGTATAAATTTATAATGAGAACTTTGTACACAAATGATACTTATAATAATTTGCAAAAACAGATTGATTCTAAGATAAAGTTCAAGATATAATACCTACTTATTGGTGTTCATATTTCCATGTATTTACGAAATATGAAGAGGAATATTACGTTAAAATTTTTATTTTTTATTTTCTCAATGCACTTACTCTATATTATTTATATTATTCACTTTTCATTGTAACTGGTTTTCTTGACAGTTTTGCATTTTGGAAATCATTACGTCTGAACAATGTAGGTAGGTTTACTCGGTTACAAGTACTTATTTTATTGTGTAATAAAATACGTTTAATTTTAATAATGTTGCGTACATTTAAAGTAATTTTTTTGTACCTTAAAATTTCTTCTTCGCCGTTGTAAAATACAGATTTATTTTTTCGTATAAAATAATTTTTATTAAATGTAATTAAGTACAACATCGCGAATGACCCAACGTAACCTTGCTCCCATATTTCTTTGAAATGATGTAATTTTTTTCTCCCACGAACATCACTGTGGTTTTTTCCCACGTAATTCGTCATCATAGTCATTGTCGTTGTTGTTCGAATCTAATCGAGTCTCGTTGAGTATATTACCTATCCGAAATTGGGGTATCTCATACGGACCACGTGTAAGAGAAAATTGGACTCTATTTACATTTATTTATGTATACGACCAACCGTGTCTTCTGTGAGATTCCTAATTTCTTATATTTAGTATTATTATATACGCAAAAACTTACTGAACCGAGTCTGTGGGTTTGTGATTGAAGGATGCGTGTGCACGCTCCAATTTTCATTAAAATAATAATTTTATAATTTCGAAATTGATAGTTTTTTTTTTTTTTTAATGTTTGGAAATTACAGTAAATGTTGTAAACAAATAATTTGTGTTTATTAAATTATGAATGGAAATATACATGAATAATGACAATAAATATCTATTTATACACTTAGTTATTAAATATAATTATTTTATATTATAGAATTAACTTAGGAAACAATAACTATTTTACCGTTTTATAATATAATCTATAAAATTTAAAAATATTTTATTTGGTATAGCATCGAGATTCAAGACTAAAATATAAATTAACCAATTTTGGTTTTACATTATTTATACGATTATGTTCAACACTAATATTTTAGGTTATTATATAATTTCAAAATAATAGGAACTTGTAAAATTGAGCATAATTTATGCTTTTGCTATAGGCTCAGGGCCGGATTTAGCACAAGTGCCGCCATAGGCACCGTTAAAATTTGCCGCTCCTCTACCCTATATCTCCATTTTTTCCTATCACAAAAAAAGCAAATTTGAATTATTGAAAATTTGTTTTAATGAATTGAAAATAAAATAATAAGAAAAATTTGATTAAATAATAATTATTGAAATACAATTTGTAAACGTGATGAATAATATACAAACATTTTTTAAAATTTCATTGTTTACAAAGTCTTACGACGAACTTTTCTTGAGGCAAAATCATCAATTATACTGTCATAATTCATATCTAAGTTGGTATTAAACTATTATTTATGTTTAAACATATAATTTTTGTGACAAAGTTCTTTTAGAATTTATTGTGTACTGATTAATTAAGTTGAACTTTAGTCGGATAAAATACACTCTCAAAATGTCCATAAATTTCGGAACCAATTGGACCATTATTTAACTTACAAAGGTCTGTTGTGCTACTTGTTCCCCATTAAATACGCTTTAGGTCCATTAAAACTGATGTATTTGGAATTTTATTTGACTTAAGTATCACTATATAAACAAAGAAACTATACTTCGTTCAATAATGGTCTTTCTACACTTTTAAAACAATTTTAATATACTTATAAATAACTCTAAACGTATTTAACAATAATTGATACACTCACGATTGTGTTTTGTTTTTATGACGAACATAATGTTTATCATCAGAATGAATGAATAAAATAATTTATTGACATTATTTACCATTAACTATACAAAAATAAGGCTGATGTTGTTTTATTATTATTTTATTTTATTTTGTTGTTTCAAATATTTATGAACACACGTATCTCGGTTGTGATTTGTAAAATAAAGTAAATTAACAACTTGACGAATTTAACATGTCTATTTGTTTAACTTAATATTTACTGAATCGTTTACAACGAAGTCTGTAACAGTTCCGTTGTTATTGATGAGCTTATTTGAAATGTAAACTAAACGCATACAATACAAGTTTGTACGAATTCGTTCTACATTTTTATGTATCGTCTTATTATTAATGGAAATAACGCTCGGCGTCCAAATCGACTAAACGAAAAAAAATTATAATATTAGGGGCAGTGTTATTTATCTCACGGCACTGCCGTCCTTCCCTTGTGTTGTAGGTACTTACTGAAAAATACATTTTTTTTTTTGCAAGCATGAACGTTTTCTTGTCATATTTGTTATTATTACGACCTTGATACGCGTGTGGGCACTGTCGCGTCGTGATTTCCCCTTCGCCTACTGCTCCCTTCTAGAGTCTCACAATCATCGGATTATTATATTATTATTATTTTTTATTCATTGTTATTATCGGTCGCCTCGCCGCTGTAATTGTTTTCGCCACTGTTTAACGCGATTAATATTGCGGTCATCAATCTCCTCTTGGCCGATTGTGTTACGTGGTCGCGTACGACGTTACGGTGGTAAGAGATGTAATGATTGTTACAAGGTCATTGTATCGTGACCGGATACGATGACGACGCCGGTGACCAGGAGAAAGACCCTCTACTCCTATAACCATGTTTCTGCGTACACAACGGGCACGATGCGTTATAAAAATCAGAGGTTGACCCCCCGTCCTGCTCCTTTGCCAATCCATATAACGTTCGTGTTTATGTTTTGCGTCTGCTTTGTTGTGCGAAGGGTTTTTTTTTTATTTGTATTTTCGACACGATAATTGAATTACATGATTCGTCACGTCTGACCATATTGTGGCCTAGGTCTTCGCGCCACTGGTGACTTTCGATTTCTTCGCAGGCGGGCTATATTTGGTAACCATTAGGTATTTTACCGTCATCGCCGTACGGTAAATCTGTAGTTTGTTGTATATTATATGCATTTAAAAGAGGGAATTTAATCATTTAAATTTAATAATAAGTCAAGTCGACATTTTGAAGAAATTATCTAATACTGAACACACATTGTACCAGTTAATTATATCAACGATTTAAAAATTATATTATTTTAAGAATTACAATATTTTTTATAAGTAATAATACTTATAAGTTTAATTTCTTTTAAAAATATCATATACTCGTTGATTATATGTCGTAAATAATGTTAGGTCTGCTGAAAACATTATTAAGAATATTATTTTATTCCTTTTATTGCGTGTACATTATATAATTATGTATGTTTTAAATTTTTAAATTAGGAAGAACAATTTTAATTTATTCTTATTATTTGGTTATACATTGAGCGAATAATGTTTAATTTATGAATATGAAATTTCTCGTGAAATATTATTACATGCTTGATAAATTGTTACATAGTACATATGTATTGTTTTTGTTTCATAAATTTGTAACTATTTAACATTTTTTTTTCAGAACTACATTTCGTATAGAAAGAGAAAAAAATCAAATTCAAATCATCATAAGATCTAGGTAAGTCGATTTCAGATTACTAAATCAATATGTTATACGAATAAACGTGTAATAGATTAGTAGTGAATTTTAATTACATTAGTTGAATGTATACACATATTATTAGTAAAGTTTCTGTAGGGTTTCGTGGTAAATGTTACAAAGTATAACTGGCGAACATTTGCTTATAATTTACATAACCATCTTAAATATCCAATTGAATTCACTAAGATTATTTACAATAATTTTCACGAAAATATTTCTATTGCAGTAAAGACGTTTATAAATCTAAGATGTTAAATTTTGCAAACCATAGTTTATTTGTTATTTCTCAAACGACAGGATTGATATATTTAGATATTCAAATAATACTTAAAGTATGTATGATACTTAGATCGTGTCCAATTTATAATCACTATGAAAAAATAATACCACACGTTTTATGTATTGTTTTTATCCGGTTCTTGGACGCTATACATTCTAATGTATGTAAACAATCTCACGAGATCGTAATAATAATTCCACATAGATTTACTATTGTTCGAAACTGTTTTACATAAAATATAGATAAAAGAGAAATGGATGATCAAAATATATAAATTAAGTTGTTGGGATTTTATTTTCGTGTACACATTATCGTTTTGTATCAATGAGGCTCCTAAGTAAATTATGAAAAAATCTTTGTTACTTTTCACTGCTCACAAATTGGTAAAATTCTTGTTATTTCTCACTGAGTACAAATTGGTAATATAATAAATGTTTAACAGTCGATAGTTTTACTGAGATTTGTCAGAAAAAAATACTTAAAAAAAAAATATATATATAAATATATGTGTGTGTGTGTTTTTTGGTTTTGACCAATTTTAGCAAAATTAAATGTTTAATAGAGTTCGAATATGACGGAAAAATACATTTCAACCTATGGACGTGTTTTACCGTAAAAATGTCCGCGAAAAGAAAAGCATCCAATTACATTTTTATGAATACCGATTATTTTGTTGGAAATATTTTACTGCTCGGATTTTCAAAGCATTATGACGTAGATACGTTTTTTACATTCGACCATTTTCTAGTGTTCTGTTCCCGAGGGATTATTGAGGGAAAAAAATCGTTTATGACCTGTTTGCCATTCACGGACAATCGTATCAACGAGCCGAGCCTGCTGTTATAAAATACAGCACCGGACACGATTATACACGAACACACGAATACACAAATAACGATGGCAGTGTGAATCAAAATTACATGTCGAATGAACCATGCTAGTTTGATTTCCTTTTGTTTATTATTATTATTATTTTAAATAAATGATTTCGGTAAATCAATAACGATATTGGATTTTTTACACAGATTAAAAAAAAAAAAATCTACTAGTTGATATTGATATGCAACTTTCAACACAACGTATATTGAATATTGTTTAATTATGTTCTACTTTTTTTTTTACAACTATACCTAAAATAATAGTATTTCTCAATTGGAAGTATTAATAAATTATATCATACACTTAACATAAAGAACTTGAGACGTATTGAACGATTTTATCAGATAGATCTAATTTATTTTTTTATAAATATAATAACGAACTTGTTTTTTAAATTTATTACATTATTGGTCATTAAGCTGGTAATAAATTCAATGTATTGAAGAGGTTTCCAATCATTTATCTTTTAATAGTTTTATTATGTAGTATAAAATATAAATTATACTTTCAGATATAAATTTTAATGTAAAATTTATGTAATAAAAATATGAAAATCATAATTTTTTTGTCATCACAATCAATTATTAAATGTTACATGTTCATCCAAATAAACAAGCATTATTTATAATGAATTATGGAGTATATTTTGCCTAAAAATCACTAACCAAAGCAAGTCAGTTTATGTAAAACTCAAAAGGATACATATATTATGTGTATTTTCATTTCTTGTTCAACTATTGTATTAATTGTTTTAATGCTACCAAATAATTAAATGTTTTAACTGATTTTAATTACAAGGTTATTAAGTGCTATTATAAACGTCGGTTCTATCACCTATATTTCGTTATTATTTTTCATAATTCACGGTTTTTGTTTATTTATTACTTATTGTTGTAAATGAGATAATGATAAAAGTTAGAGACTGGTAGTGTTTTTAAACCTTCTAATATTATGGTGATTAATGGTAGAAGTTGCGCATATTATATTATTATCAACAAAAATAGATTTATGCTATAGGTGTTTAATAGAATTTATTTGAACAGTATTGTTTTATACTGAATGACATAATACTAAGTGATGAGTTTTTATGGGCATCTCAATTTCACAATTATTTATTTATGCTCAACGTGACTAACAGTTATGTTTTACTTATCAAATTATTTGTGCTGTAAGCCTAGTTTTAACAATTTTAATCTAATCTATATGATAATATTATTTATGTATATACTGACTATAGTAAGGCGACTTCGATATTTGTGAAATGTTAAGTATATTTTAATGTGTTTATGAACGATTCAACAACAAAGCACCGTACATATAGCCGATTTAAAAAAAACACACACACAATAAAAGTGGACTGCGATCAATGATTGTAGGTACCTAAACTATTTTTTTTTTTCATTATTCTCCGGACGTGATACGTTTTATAAATTATCTTCACGGTATTATATCGAAAGACGTGAGAGGGATAATATTCGGATCCCTCCGGGAGACTACGTAGGTTACGTCTAGAGCCAGGTCAGGTTCCTCCGGGCCGTCTTCACGTGAAAGCGTACTAAGGATCCGTCTGTTGTGGCGGCCAGTGAAAGCGAGATGAACCGCCGCCGTCTAGGGTCACATCCGTCATCGGCATCGGCGATGGTGGCAGATTTTGCTGGCTGGTTGGCTGCTTATATACCAATGAATCAATTTTGTTGTCGTTAAATTAGCTTGCCGTCGTTGTGTTTCGATCGTGTGGGGAAATCAATGACGATTCTGAAACCTTATGGTGTTTAAATTATTCGAACCGCTCAATTTTCCAGACCACACGCAACTGGGTAGATTTAAGAAGTCATTGACGTTTCAAGACTTAGATGTCGATTTATATTTATATCATTGTCTCAAAGACCTTAACATTTATGATTAAATAAAAAAAATAACAACAATAAAGTGTACGACGAAAACGCGCACTGCCAACATACTAAATAAACGGCTTCTAAACGCATTTCAAAGCAATTAAAAACAAAAATGTGCAGAAAACTGCACAAATTAAATGTGTTGATTTTTCATTAATTAATAGGAAATATAGTAATTTTGTAAACTATTCATACTTAAGTATCAATTTTTAAATATTGGTTAGCACGGATTTATATTAAATACGTATGTATTGAATGTTTTTTTAATACTGGCTGCCTAGTGTGTAATGGTTTAAATAATACACCTCCTTTTGAACCAAATCAACAATCGTAATTTATCATTGACTACGGACGGTCGGGCACAACGGGGAAATAAAGTATCTAAACATATGTTGAAAGTCCCCGTACAAGTCAGCAATACTCATTGCTTTCAAATCATTTTCTATTAATTACGTAATAATTATAACACGGTGTATATTATTATAATTTTGTTATCGCATGTGGCTCATGGGCCGTGGGTCGAAGATATTAAGGTAGTACGAAAAAGCGTCGAATATAACAATATATTTTACGTTTTTGTAAAATACGTAATAGTAAGTACGTGCGAAAACCTGTAGACGGTCATCTTGACCGTTCAAATATATATATGCGGATAGAGTTCTACGGACACTTTTCCGTCCCGTCGACCATTTATATCATCACCTAGGGTGGTGTCATTATAAATACGCCTACTTCGTCTCCTTGGTTATTGGCCGGTCGACTACTATACTACGCCGTATATATATATAGATATAAATATGTAGGTGTGTGTGTGTGTGTGTGTGTGTGTGTGTGTGTGTGTGTGTGTGTGTGTGTGTGTGTGTGTGTGTGTGTGTGTGTGTGTGTGTGTGTGTGTGTGCAGATACCTTTTTTTTATACTTTGATGGCAATCGATAATCGTGACTTATCTACCACCCGTGTGCGATCACGGCCCGTCGTGTCGTTCCCACGGCTCGCCACGGTATTACGACGAGACGAGATGCCGTGAAAATCCGAAAACCGTTGCGTTGCGGTCGTCCCCGTCGCGGCGCTTCATCTCATCGCGTGTCCACGTGACGATTTCAACGTTCCGGAGTAGACGCACATCTGCTGATGGCCACGAAGATGCCGTGATTTTCGCGAACGGATCCGCTCGCCCGACGGCTTTCGTCCGCGAAATGTTATTTACAAGCACGCGCCGTGCACACACACACACACACACACACACACACACACACACACACACACACACACACACACACCACACGTAATGAATTATCATTACTCATTAATCATCGGCGTGCGTGTGCATATGATTCCTATTTACCGCCGCGGCCGTAACTCTCTAACGTACGCGCTCAGATCCACGTTACCGCTCGATGCCGCGAAACCGCGCATCGTTTCACCGCTTATTATCATTCTCGTCTGTTTTAATTCGATCGATCGAATGACACGATAAGAATTTCAAAAACGCGATATTTCCGCATCTCCCCGTTGGCGGTTTGTAATACTTCGCCCCCCCCCTCAAAAAAAAAATAAGATTTAGAAGTCAAATTATAAATGCATCATTCCTTTTTCAAAATTCATATTTTGGCACTTTTTAAATACAATCGTACCGTCGGATTATTAAAAGACAATAATAAAACTACACAGCACATCATGGATTGTAAGATTTTATGTTTCGTATCATTTATCGGAATTAGGTTATTTTTATTTTTATTTTCTTAAAACAAAACAAAAATTAAGTACATTCGGTAAAAACATCTTAATAAATCATTATGTTGTCAAAAAAAAAAAAAAAAAATTGACAATTTACACGAATAACGTGATTGAGATAAGAGATCTGTTGGCAACACCCTCATAAACAAAATTGTCAAAGATTTGTAAGAATTGAATTAAAAATAAGGTCATATTACCAGTTTCTTTTAATGTATCGATCTAGGTTTTTAGATTGGGTGTATAAGATAATTGAGTAACTAACCGGAATATTTATTGAGAAAAAAATAGTGAATATAATATTTCCTTAACGAAATCATTTTTAAACAGTTCATTTTGCTTTGGCATCGGTCGTATCATTGTTTGTGTTTTTCTCATAAAAATGTTTTTTTTTTTACTTTACTTATTTTTTAATGCATTATCAATATATGTACCGATTTATTTCAATCATCAAATTAACTTCATTAACCATATAATGATATAACCCATTTTATTGTGTCATATAAGATTTTTTTTATTTATAAAATTATTCCGTTCGACTATGAGTATATTATATTTCTATCAATAAAATTGTATACAACTAGTTGAGCAATCAAATGTTAATAGTATTTAAAAATATGTTTTTGTTGTGACTATATAATGAAACTGGTGTAGTTTTTATTGTTGATATTTATCATTACTTTTAGTTTCGGGACTAATCATTGACGGCTTGTGTCTCAATTGTTGTAATCTAAGTGTCTACGTCGAAAGTTTAATCCCAGAAAAACAATGTAATATCACGAAGAAGCTGGTATAGATATTTCTACGATGTTAAACCGGTTCGTCGACCGACTGGTTTTTTTTTGGGGAGTATGGGAGTATTTAAAAACAAGTAGGTACCTGTAGGCTAGCAGAAGATTGAGAGAGTCTGGTATAAAACGTATACACATAATATACATACACATATAAAATATATATATATATAGTATATATATATTATATTGTATTGACTTCAAGTGGAACATTCTTGAAGACTTTCCCCGCCCTGCGAGGTTACGTCCGTGTTTAAAATCTGTAGTTTTTTTTTTTTTTATCGAAGACGACCACGACAATGTGTGACCATGTGGCTCAAGGTTGTTGCATTGTCTGGGCCACCTGATTCATTTTTGCATGTATAACTTTCATTTTTCTTCTTTAAATAAGAAATAAAGTGACTACCTCTCTAGGGAAATGTAAAACAAATAGAATGAATGTTTTTCACATCGAAAAAGATAGGTACCTAAGTACAAGATGTCAGTTTTTTCTGTACCTATGCATAACATATTGTTGTTTGAAAAATCAAATACCTGAACGTTCATAACATTATGTAAAAAACGAAGAATGTTTCTTGTCACAGTAACATTTAGTTTTATATATAATATTAACATTTTAAAAACCTTTATATATTTTGGGTTACAATTTGTTTTTTTTTACATAGGTGTATACTTAAGTTTCGTTTTAATTTTATTTTACTATAAAACCCATTTCACATAGATCTTGCATAAATATGCATATTAGTTAATTCTTTAAGCTTTCTATGTCATTCATTATGCACGGTTAATTAAGTTAGGTAGTTTGGTATTGATATCAACATTTTTGAATTATTATTATTTTGCTTTGAAACTATAATTGAACGGGGACATTTTTTAGGATAATCATGTTTATCTAATACACTGATTTTCAGTATAATACCTAATATTACTTTATGGAAACTGTGCATGTATTCGTATTTATATTCCCTAAATCATTTTAGGTAAGTACTTATCTATTTAAGTTTAAAAAAACAACAACATATTTTAATTTTGATATAACTGTTTGTAAATTTATATTATTATCACAAAATTATAATAAATTAATTGCAACTTACACGTACTTGTGTAAAAAAAATAATAATTCAAAATATAAGGTATGAAGCGAGGTTTTGTTACTAATTTTGGTTTTAATTATCTTTGATGAAAATTGAAAACTAACAATATTCACAGTTCAAATCCTAGTGGATTTTCTAATTCTCGTCGGACATTTAGTCACTATTATATTATCAAATAATACTTTAGTGACATTTGGAATTAACATTCATTTTGTGTTAAGCCACTTGTCGAAAGGCGGAATAGGATATATCTCATTTATCATCCACATTATCCTAACTATAATATCATGTATCATGCTAATTCTGATTGTCAGTATTCAACAAGCTTTAATTATTATCGTATATCTAACATGATGAGATTATTGATAATTTAAATACCTATACTAATAAAAAAACAAATTATTTGTTACTATCAATTTAAATTTTTAGTTTACGGGGAATCTTTTCAAAATAATTAAATCAGATATAATACTGATTAAAAAACGAATAGTGTATATATATATATATATATATATATATATATATATATATATATATATATATATATATATATATATATATATATATATATATATATTATACAACGGAATTATTGGTATTTAATTTATTAATAACGTAAGAGCACATTAGTTTCACATAAACTGACTCTATTATATCCGTTTAAAGCTAATTTAGTTCTAAAACTGTAATTTCATAAGACTTAAATATTCATCTATAATTTACCTTAGAGTTTTGAATTTTCTAAAACACTAAATTAGCAAATGAATTTGCCTCTGAATTTCGCTTTGCATCAATTTATGAAATCAATAGTTTATTATTACATTTAAATTTCAATTAATACTACATAGTACTATAGTGTGATACAGTTAAACCAATCTTATTAATGTTTATCCAAGGTGATAAAAATCCACTAGCGATATCTAGCTCGAGGTACGAAATGACAAAGGAGGCATTTTCAACAATGTTTAATCGAATTTTTTTTTCAAATACATCATAATTCTAATTAAATTATAACCATTCCGTAAAAGTTATATTATTTTTTTTCTAATTTAGTGTTGCTTAATAAATATTTCGTTTGCAACTGTTTATCATTAATGCATTAAACATCCACGAGATAAAAATTGAATTATTTCGTTATGCTCGATTTCATCTCCTAATAAAAGTTATCTTGACATATTATTTTTTTCTTACGTATCTCATATTTTGACTTATTCTGTTTGTAATATTTTATTGCAACCGAATGATATTTTGAATAAATCACAGTAGTCACAAGCCGGATAACAAATAAACATGACCTAATTGTGCATTTTAAATATGTGTATTTTAGCGTTCCAGATATTTAATTACAATTTTATTTGATTTTCGGGAAATTAATTTTTGTTTGACCATTCCAATTTATCTCCAAAAATTAAAATAATAATTATAATGTATGGCTTTTATAATAATTAACTTTTTGTGCGTAGTACATTTGTAAAGTTGAAATTGAATAACTTTTTTATACCTTACGTAACTACCGCTTAAGTATTCTTAATCGACACGTGAAAAGCATTTAAACTGTTTTTTTAAATATTTTAATGATGCGAAAATGGTTTAAAAAAATAAAGGCAATTCTTGACAATAAAAATGGGCAAATAGTTGACAACTTCGTTTACGTGTTTTTTTAATAATACAAATTATTTATAAAAGTTTTCAACAATGATGATCACAAAAAATGCATCATTATAACGACTGCTTATGTCAGATATTCATTTATGAAATATAAAAAAAATATTTTTGTAATACTGAACTTAAATACAGAATAGTAATTCTAAATATATAAAGTAATTTTTTGCATGTTGTGTTTGAGTGAACGAAGTATAAATTATTAAGTAACTTTTGAATTCATAGTTTTTTAAGTTTTACAGTTCATTTAACTATTATATAGTTTCACTTTTATCGATCATTATATATGTTATCGTTGTAATAGGTTATTTTTATAATTGATTTATGTGTCAAAAAATTTAAAATGTGTTTTAGTTTTATTTAAACAGGATATTTTCCCATTGAAAAGTGTAATTACTCATGTATATAAAGGTTATATATGCACGTTATGTTTACTAGGAAAATGAAAACATGAAGAATTGGCTGTTTTTTATTTTTATAAATTGTATTTTATAATAACTTTAAATAAATTTAAACTTTAATTTGACGTTGTCTATGTTTTATTCAAAACATTTATTTGATTTATCAAAATTTAAAAGCATTAAATTTTCGAACAAGGAAGTTTTGTAAATTATATTTTTTTTCTTTAATTAAAAATTTAAAAGTAAACTTTTATACTAAGCTGTATTAGTTATCCGTAATCCAATGTATTAATTTATCTTTTTTTTTTTACTTTTTATCATCGTTCGGTTTTTAGGCGAAACGTAATCAATTTATCTGAGAACCCTAATAATTCACTTGGTTTCGGTATCTACATTAATTTATTTAATATTTTTAGTCAATTTTCACATAGCCTACGCGAATGATGATTAGCTTGCAAAAACTACTGTTATTAATTTATTTGATCATTTAACTGGAAATATACACTAACCTATATCACATTAACTTATACTCAACGATGAGTAAAATTCATCATGAAAGTAATCACTGTGTCCACGCATGTTTGAAATCCTTTGTTCTTGTTTACGTTATCTAGTAGTAATCGTTCCAAACGAAATTTACAGACTTATAATATCGCTCATCATTTTCGGCTCAACATTTTTAGTCTCATTCATTTTACTGTTTATTTGAATTCGTTATTGATTCATATTTTGTATATTTTGATTTTCATTTGAAATGTTACATTTTGTGTTTTTATACGTGTTTGTTTCGATTAAATTCTACTTGTTGTAAATATGTACACGTATAATTTGATGTTCATTGAACATCCTAATGAATATGTAGATTACTTAAATGATGTAAGTTACATAATATTATGTTTGTTTTTTGTATTTAACTTTTGCGTTTCTTTAGTATAATTCGTACATAATCAAATTATAACTTTTATACGACGATATCCGGTCTCCGACAACGTACATTAAGTCTGTTTTTGTGTTGACGCTTAGCTGCTCTTTGTTCATGAACTGTTTAACCGATAAATTAGTTAAGGAGTAGGGTACTCCATTAACCGGAAGCATGACTTGTATGACGTCGTACATGCCGCCGTACGGCAGTATCTTTATAACTATTATCATGTGGCGGTTAAGCCAAAAATTAACCTCAACGTAACTTTTCACAAAGGCTAACTGGATTAAAACTTTCCTGTCGGCCCGGTTACACGCGTAGCGTGTGTATATTACTGTATGTTGTTATTTCGCATTCCCGTGATCCGACTTGTACACTCACACGCACACACAAACATGCACACACTCACTAGGCCACACTGTGTATACAGAAACTTCGGGAGTCCAATTGTCTAATGGTGTGCCCTGTACGGAGTTGATCCAATCAAAAGTTGATTCTACAGACCGTAGTATAGAATAGAAGTGCGAAATGAAAATAGTGGCGAATAAAGGCGATGGTTTAGGTACAGAGAATTAATTGACATTGACCGGAGGTTAGTGGTGTACACTGTGTGTCTATGCATGCACCTATACTATAGAATCAGTATAATGACGAAGCTGATTAGGAAGCCCATCGGCTATGTTGCGTATATATATATATATGACCTGGGCAAATTGAGTTTGGTAACTTTGTCCAATATCAGTATATATATATTTATATATACATATACATACACATGTATATAAATATGTATATTGTATATGTATGTACACATATATGTCGAACGAAAAAACATACACACGCCCACTCATACACACACACACACACACACATGCGCGTATTCACTTACTTATAAACTTATTGTGTGAAGATAACCCGGAGGAATATTTCGTAGAGAACGAATCGAATGTATCGGATTTTGTTATACACGTGAGACAAGTCTCGATGAATTTATAATGAATTAACGGTTACGAAATCACTCATGTTAATAACACAAACGACCCACGTCCGTCGACATAGACCTTGCGGTCGTCCAGTCCGCGATGATGACATACGCAATCCGTTGACCGCTTATCGCCACCCGCACTCGGAAATATTAACTCCGATGTTGCCACGCGCTCGTCGTGTGGTGGACCGTCTACGACAATCTGATGGTTTTCATCAACTCGGCTCGTTAATCCTGTTACTGCTCGCTTACTGTTGAATTAAATTTCAAGACCCTTTAAGTCCATTAAACCGTAAACCATAATTATTGTTAGTTCATAATTCGCTCAATATGTTATACATATTATACATGAAATCTAAATACTTATCAAACGAAATCAACCATACACTTTGAAAACACGTCATTTTATTAGGTATACCCGTATATTACCCGTAAATTTATATTATTAAACTAACTAAAGTCTACACTTTTTTTTTATGTGTTTCAGTAATCCGCTTGAGTTTTTTTTTTTGATAATTTTTTTTTATGAATACTATACATTTAAAATATTTTCTATTTGTTAATCTAATATATTTTTCCCGTCGCTTTAGCGATAACTCAGCGGTTCAATAAACTGGTCTCGGGTGTTATTTAATTTATTTGGAAGCATTATACAGACGCTATTGTTGTCGGGACTTGAACCAAGGCCAATTGTGTCGTGAGTATGTGTACACGCGTACTGCGTATACGTACGTATAGGAGATACCGTGCTATTATGATTGTTAATACAACCCAAAAGGGAAAAATAAGGGTCGATATACTGTGTGTAAGTAATGAACTATAATAATAATGATCCAAAGTATAGCGTCGTCCATACCTAATTAACCATTCATTCTCGGTGATGGGGGTGTAAGGAAAAAACAAGACCTCCCACGTAATAGGAGGATTTTTATTTTATCGGGCCACACATCCGGTTGTGAGAACTTTTTCATGTGATCTATGACTTACATACTGACCTTTTCATTAATCTACGATACTTGAAAGTAAATTATTTTAGTGACAAAGATATATTTACTGTTTAAATTATGATAATACCATCTCCTATTTAATGTTTTTTTTTATATTAGAAAAATTATATACCTATACCAGAAAATATACTTACAATTTACAGAATTTGTATTACTCGTAATAATGATGACGTTATTATATGAAGGCTGCCAGCAGTAGCGCTCGTATAGGCTTACTTAAATGATATTTAATAAGTATTTAAATGTACTTAAGTGTATAATATGTATTGATTTATTGATATTTTATACAAGAGATATAAGATAGTTACGTAAACAGGTTATATTTGCCAAATGTATTAACATAAGTTTTCTTCAATGTTTTTCACTTCATGATATTTGAAATAAAAGTGTAGTTACTACAATGGTGCAACTGTGTTACTAGTTTTTATCTATGTAATTTTCAAATGGTTCAGTTCTCTTAATTGGTTATTTATAACGTAATATCCTTCATAAAAGAGAATATTTTGTAAAAACCATTTAAGAAAATTAAAAAACTAAAAACAATAGTGTTGATAAAATAATAATTGTAAAGATGTTTTGCAATAGTGTAATAGTAGTTGTTAAGAAAAGAAGCCAAAAACATTAATTAAAACAAAAGTTATATGTAGTATGATTAAAATTGTCCAATAGTTAAACCTGTTAAACCTCTACACTTCGTATACTTATTCAACATAAAATAAAAAAATTGTGTATCTCTTCATTTTAGCTTTAAGTTATTAATTTTGACTGTTTCCATTCCTTATATTTATTGAGTTATGATTCCTATTATTTAACGTAAAATCTATTTTGTTAAAATTTCTTAGTGTTTTCAAAAATATTTGTACCACTGTGAATAAATGTATGAAAATATAACTAATTTAGTGCTCTATGAAAATAGTCTTTTACTATATATATATATATATATATATATACATATAAACTAATTTATACAGTAACAATATTGTTTTGATTTTATTATTAATATAATTTACACATAATGTAGTTGAGCGTGAAAAATATTAAAATATTTTAAAGATACTTTTCATATTTGATTGTATTTTCTAGTTGACAGAATATTTAATAGAGCATAAATACAGAAATCATTTATGATTATCAAGTAGAACCTATTTTTGTTTTTTAGAAGGAATATAAAATACAGGTAAAAATGTATATTTCAGAATGTATGCTTTATAAATCGTTCTATTTGATTGTTTTCTCATATCACTTGGTGTGGTCGGTTTAAGTAAAGAATAATTATTTGAAATACAATTTTAAGAATATCTGAAGTTTGAATTCGGATAAACATCAATACGTTTTTAAATTTATTTTTTATTTTGTAGTCTACTGTATGATAATATTTACTTTAGTCAGCCTAGTTATTATAGTAAACCACGAAAAAGTTATCTACATGACTATATATGTAATACATGATGTATACATGACAGAAAAAGTTCTATATTAAGTATACTACCGCAAGAAGTTTTAAGTTTTAACGGCTTACTTTAGTCACGGCATTTTATCATAAGTATATACCTATATAATTCAGAAGCATTACTTACGTAAGAGGTTACCCTTTCTTGGGGCGTTCCGATTTTTTTGTCCTGTGAGTAAACTTTTAACAAAAGCTTCGGTTTTACTTTGTCAGAGTTTATAGTTACGATTTGAAGTTTTTTGATTTACAATCATATATTTTTGTTTTCACTATGTTCAAATGAATTACTTACTTTATACTATTAAAATCTACCGATGCATTTCACCATTCATTTATTGAACTAAATTTGGTTTTATTTTGAGAATACGAGCAAAAAATATGTCTGTATATAGTACGTTTATTACTGAATGAAATTAATAATTTAAAAAAATTAGTAAAATGACTCACTCATTATTCCAAATAGAAATGATTAATATTTAAATTTATGTAATCCAAAGAGGGTTTCAATAATGAATTCACTTTGATGATGAAAAAATTATTATATTTTATTCAAATTTAAGAATCAATCTTTATCAATCAGAGTAACCAACCCCAGAAAAACTCTAGAGAACTTCCGATGAATGTGCATTAATTATATTGCATATAGTAAATTATATTGTTGGAAAAAAAAACGTGTTCGTTTTACTGAGTGTCCCCGGGGGAAGAAACCCTTTCAATGCATCGGAAAATTAAAAAAAAAAAATGTTTCAGGTACCTTTAGGATTTTGTACACGTAATTAAATTTTGTCTACGTCATGAATATCTATCGATTTCACCACGGTTTCATACGTTCTATACATAACAAAAGAAGGAAATGGGAACTACAATAAAACCAAAGACATACAATTAGAAAACGCATAATTAACTTATACATTTGTTTCGATAAAAGTGAACACCGAGAGAAAAAAATATTGTTTCCAGTCTTGGTATAGTTTTTAACTTGTAGTCTGTTAGTTCAAAGTTTTTTCTTCATCTGTAAAATAAACGAAGAGGTGTCTCGACAGTGAGTCTTTCTTCGAGTCGTTCACAGATATTATAACTCTCATTAAATTTACTTATTTTGCATAATGTATAGACTGTAAGTATCTATAACACATTTCTTAATACGTAAAAAAAAATAAATAAATAAATAAAAACAAAAAACTTGTGGTTTAATGATACAATGATAAATTTTCTTGTTTATATTGGCTTGATTAATTATTATTTTATTATTAGGTACAATTTAATTTTAAATGTACATTAAGTTGTAAGATATTGTAAAGGCATATTTCATTATTTTAAATCAGTATCTAACACTAAAAAAATATTCTTTTAATTTTTAGTGTGAAAAAATATGCAACATTCATTAACCGTGTCATGTGCACATAAACCTAATATTGCGATTTTTTTTTTTACTTTATCAAAATTACTTTAAGGAGATATATAATCCACTTGTGTAAGAATAACTAAAGTATTATGTGTGTTGATTCATATGGTTTTTATGGCATAAGTTTTGTTCTGTTCATATTTAATTAATTCATAATATATATTATATACAACGAAAAGTAAACAATTACGTTATAAAACATAATATTGTTATTGGTCTGTAAGAATAGGTCGCACAGCTGGGTATTGTCATTGTCCTGTTATTTCATGTTCTCTTTATAAACGTATAGTATTTATTTTTCCTGTAAACATTAACGAATTTAATTACAAATTATTTGTTCACAAATATTGAACGTACGTGTTTCCTTACGCATATACAGATTCTATGATGTTTCAAAAGTAATGAAAAGGATTGGTGATTGGTTTCAATCGAATTTCCTTTTTAATGAAAAGAGGTTGGCCATTTAGACGGTTCAAAATAAGCAATAGAAAAAAAAACAAAGATTGAACCGGAGACCGCATGTTACGATTTTAAACTATCGTTGGGATTAAATGTCTTTTCGACGACAAAAGAAAAAAGCACATCGGGCGGCATTGTGTAGGCTAGCATAACGCATGGAGGGGCGATAGAACACGTGTTACGTGAAAACTGTGTGAAAACTTTTAACCTATATGACTATTAGGTAACGGCTTACATTTTGCTCGGTAATTGAAAAATAGTATTTCGCAGAGTATTTCATTATATTCCTTAATGTACTTTCCTAAAATGTAAATTCTCCACTGTAAGAGTTCGCATATCTTTACCCTATGACATATTTACATTTGTTTTATACGCATAATATATTATATTTGTTTAACATTCGAACCTTATTGTTCGAGTATAACTATGTTTATACGTATACGTAAATAAATACGCTGTACTAATCATAAACCGTTATTATGAAATATGTTACGTTTTTGTCTGTGTGGATTAAATTTAAATAAAACGTCCCAGTAATCAATATAAAGAAAAAAAACGCTTAAGCCGCATTTCAAAGGTACTCTAGATAAGAACTAGCTACTTTTTTATTTTTTATTTTTTTTTTTTTGTACTCCTAGACAAAAAGAAATTCGAAATACTCATGACTTCGTATTTTAGTTTTTTTCTCGATATTTTTTCCATTTAAATTAAATTAAAAAACATTAAATAAAGTTGTTGATTAATATTGCGTAGCATTTTTGTTTAAACAGTATAGTCTATAGTAATTATTTATCTCTCATCACAATACTGTATCAAATCAAAGAACTCGCTGATTATTTATACACACTATACATAATATTATTTAAATCAACAAATCTTACAATTATTTCGTTAGGTTTACTGGAGATGTAAGTGAGGTGGTAACTATTTGAGTTTATATTTCTTCAGAAAATTATTTGTCACGTGTATTAAAATCTTTACTCTAAATATAGATAATTGTTTAACCTACTTATATTTTATTAGCTAAACGCAATGCTCAATTCAAGAAATAATGCGATTAATAATATTATCTTAGGTGTGTTTGTTTTAAATTATTTTTATTTTACAAAACTCTGTCTTTATAATTATGGGTGTATATTGTATAATGTTTCCGTAATAATATTTACCTGGAGATAACGACTTTTTTTCAGCGTTATATTAAAAATCATTATATTTTCATCAATTTATTTTACATACATAGTTTTTAGTTTACACTTCTTTTGAATTAATAACACAATAGTCTTACCTAACTCTCACTAATTCCACATTAATTATAATACCTACTGGCGTCGAATTCGAGGCAGAAGTCTGTTGTAAGATTACATTTTTCTGTATATACCCGTGCGAGTGTGTGTGCGTTGAAGATGTACGAAAAATAATCTTGTGTGATGTTCAAATTATAGCGAAGACAATTTTGATTGTCTCCTGTGGGTTTTAATAAATATAATGTTTCAAATGGGCTCAGACCTAAGCCAAGGGATCGACTGCAACCGTTGTGATGCACTGTAGTAATTTAATTTGAAACCGATCGGTGAAGTAGTCTACTCTGTCTTACGAACAAATTGAGTTAGCAATACGATACTGTCTCTCACCTTGCTTTTTTCTTTATTATCTATATACCACCGAATTTAACACTTTCTGAAGCAATTATTGTTTCTTATATGTGTTATCAACTTAGGTATTTCTATTAAGGTTGTAAAGGATAAGTACTTTTTAATTAAGACGCTCATTATTTTTCTCAACCTTGAATAACTGACTTAATGGAGTATTTAAATATATATATATATAACTGTTCTTTCTAAATAAATTACCTAGTGATACAGTGGAAATGTCTAAAATGTGTATTATTTTAATGCATAAATGTTTTCTTTAGATAAATACATCCGTATTACTCAACAACGAATAAAACACATTTACCACATCATCTTGTATAATCGGTTTGTAGAGTCTGTGACGATCGCGAATAAAGTTACTACGTTTATTCTGAATAGTGTCTTTATTTAAAAGTAAAGGCACCAACAGTAATATGTGTACATTCGATTAGTTCCATTAAATAACACTTTATTGAATTACGAACACATCGAAAGCATTTCTATACGGTAATTTTTTATCGATGAGTTGCGAATTTCCAATTTAATGCCAATAAATCATAATCAATACACTATAGGTACCGTTATGAATATTACTTTATAGTAAATCAATAATGATATCACGAACACAAGTACCTCGTGTGTTCGAGGACTATTATCTTGATCGATCGTCACATACCATCTCTATTCTCTATACTGCTCAAACTAATCAATACTTATAAGGTGTTTCTCTGAAACGCGAACGAATAGTGTTAAATTATTTATTTATTTATTATTTTTTTTTTAACCTGTTATAATAATTTTGTATCCGCATAGATATTTCAAATAAAAGTGATGTCACGCGAAACCGTAATGCGTACGGTAAAAAACCACGGAGTTTAGTAAAAACAATAGTTGGACGGCGGCGGCGACGATGGCGTAGCAGATAAAAATAAAATTTTCTTTTAAACCGCACGGAAACGAACGCACGCAAAAAAAATATTAACCGTCAGCGGTATTCTCCGCCGTAGTATTCCCGAGACATTTCGGGGTCTCGCGTTACTGGCGGTCGGCCGGTTCCGGTCGCCCGGAAGTCTGTCTGCGCCCCGCGCCACGGCGTCGTCGTACGTGTCCGTGTGTTAACCGGACGTGTAGTAATAACGTTATTTCAAAGCTCAGCGACAATTATTTTATAGCCGACTAAGCGCGCCGTTTCGGCCCGAGGTAGGCGACGGCGCGGCGTTCGCGTTTATTTGTTCTGTTTTTCGTACGTACACATAATATATTATTGTTCATTTGCAAATTAACGTCCTACATTGTTTTCCACGTTGCCCAATAGACGTTCGTTCACGACTGCATAATACAGTCGCGCGTATTCATCCACGTCAGGAAGAAGAAGCACAACAATGGTGAGTCGGGAACGCGCAATTCCAAGCCGTAAAAAGTGAAATGACACTCGTATAATATATTATCGCGTGATAAGTTACACGCTAGATCATAACTAGACCACGGTGACTTTTATTCCCCTTAAACCGCGTGTATTCGTATACCTGTTAATTAAAAACGTCTCCGTTTTCGGCTCGCAGACGTGTGGTGTGGCTTTGCAACTATTACAGTGCCTGTTCACCGATTATCATTGCCCAACGATATGAGAATAATCATTTTTCGGATAAAAATTATAACTATTTAATTACGCGTGTATACATAATATATCAAAATGTAATACGTACAGCGTGCTATGTCATAGCGTTATTTTTATGACATATTATGTCGAATACAAAAATGTGAAATCGACACTTAAAGGGCTAATTGGTATTTATTGTGTTAAATGTGAATAAATTATAAAATGTATTCGCTTGTTCGTAAACGTGAGCAGTTATGATAGAATTAATATTTACACTTAAATTTTCATAAATTGTTCTATAATTTTATTTACTAAACTACATAGTTTTATGATATGATAAAAAGCAAATATTGAATTTTACAATAATTATCTTTTATAGTTATGTTCATGACATTATGATTGAGCTTTTAATCGAGAAATCTTTAAATATTTACAGGTTGAAATACATTTTCTTGAAGATTCATTAAAAGTTATGAATAATGCTAATCAATATGTATATATTATACATAACTATGAATTAAATGTTACTATTGATAAATTAGGTTCAGAAAATGTTTCAATTGATTAATTAAGAAAGTTAAGGATTCAAAAAGATTAAAATGAAGAATCCGAGTTCGAAAATATTAATAGTTATAAAAATGTTTGTATTCTTGACAGAGTATTAAGTGTAGATGACGTCAATATTTTATTGGCGCATTATTTATTTTGTAGAAAGCAAAAGACGAATTAAACAAATTCGGCGGTAACAGTTCAAATGTCGTTAAATTAAATAAACTTAAATTTGGAATAAACAACTAAGTCGGCATTTACGTTTAATTGGCTTCCGACCACTACAGGCCTCTAGACCTTTTATCTTTACGCACAGATAACTTTTAAAACCTTATTAAAAAAAAAAAAAAAGTATTTTTTTATAGAAAAAAAACTTTATTTACCGTGTGTTTACAAGAATATCGTCGTGAAATAATATCCCCCGTTGTCGTATAATTACTGTACCCGGCATGTACGCACTCATGTGTCACATTTTACTATACGGGTATGTGTTTATTTTATATACATATATGTTTTTTAAATAATAACCATCGCGTTGGGGTTGCTCGTTTTGACGTCGGATGGAAATAAAGGTTTTCGCATTAATAATAATTGTTTGTCTGCCGTTTGGTTTAAAAACATCACCTGCAATTTTTCAGAGAGTCTTAAGTACAATATTGAGGAAATATAAACTTACAGAATTTGCTGTTAACTATATTGATGATATTCTTATATTTTCTAAGAATTTTTATGACCACATTAGTCACTTAACACAGTTATTAAAGGCAATACAGACTGAAGGTTTCAGATTAAAATTTACAAAATGCACATTTGCAACAGACTCGGTGAAATATCTTGGTCATGTTATACAGAATAACTCTATCAGGCCTGTAAAAGATAATCTAGTTTCAATAAATAATTTTCCTGTTCCAAAAACTCAAAAAAATATAAGACAGCTTCTGGGAAAAATAAATTTTTATCATGAATACATACCAAACAGTGCAATTATCCTAAATCCATTGCACAATTTACTTAAAAAAAACCAAAGATTTATCTGGTCGATAGAGTGTCAAAAAGCTTTTGAAAATATAAAAAAACTACTGTGCACACAACCAATTTTAGAAATTTTTGATAAAGATTTACCAATCAAGATTTACACGGATGCATCCTTGGAAGGTGTTGGAGCCATTCTCAAACAAACACAGCTTAATGGAAAAGAAAAACCGGTGGCATACTTCTCGAAAAAACTAAATGCAGCCCAAAAAAAAAAGAAAGCAATATACTTGGAATGTTTAGCTATCAAAGAAGCAGTAAGATACTGGCAATACTGGCTTATAGGTAAATCATTTACAGTATATTCCGATCACAAACCATTAGAGAACATGAACATTAAATCTAGGGACTGATGAAGAGCTAGGAGATTTCACCTACTATCTATCACAATATGACTTTCAAATTAAATATGCTCCAGGGAAGAACAATTTGGAGGCAGATTGCCTAAGCAGAAACCCAGTGTTGGAGACAAATGAAAATAAAGAAGAACAATTGAAAATAGTAAATCTAATAAAACTGGATGATATTCTAACAGACCAAAAAAATAATGAAGAGGTAAGAAACAAAAAAAACAAGCTGATAAAAGAAAAAAATGTATATTTTAAGAAGTGTAAAAAAAAAAAAAAACAAAATAATGTTATCAGAGGAGTTCAGCATTAAACTCATAAAGAATATACATGAAAACTTATGCCATATTGGTATTAAACAAATGCAAAAGAAGATTGGTACAGTATACACAGCGAAAAACTTGACAAAGAACATAATACAATTTTGTAAAAACTGTGGGATATGTATAAAAAACAAGTCAAGAGGAAATGACAAATTTGGTTTAATGTCTCATCTAGGTCCAGCTAGAAAGCCTTTTGAGATAGTCTCAATAGACACGATTGGCGGGTTTGGAGGTTCGAACTCTAAAAAAAAATATCTACACCTACTAGTAGATCATTTCACAAGATATGCATTCATTTTAACATCAAAAACACAGAGTGCGGATGATTTTGTAAAATTAATCAACAATATAGTAGACGCAGATGAAATAGGTATCCTTCTCACCGATCAATATCCGGGAATTAATTCAAAAGAATTTAAACGTTTTTTGAGTGAAAAGTCGATACAGATGGTTTTTACTGCTATAAATACCCCTTTCTCAAATGGCATAAATGAAAGACTTAATCAAACACTCGTAAACAAAATTCGATGTAAAATCAATGAAAAAAAAAAAAAAAAATTAGCTTGGACAACAATAGCACAAGAATGTGTAAATAGGTATAATGATACTGATCATTCAGTTACGGGGTTTGCGCCAAGATATTTATTATATGGTACAGATGTTTCGATATTGCCACATGAATTAAAAGAAGGAAAAAAAACAGAAATGGATTGGATATGTGATAGGAAAATAGCATATAAGAATACAATAAAATCACATGATTATAACAAAAAGCTATTTGATAAAAATCGAAAAGACATGGAATTCAACGTAGGAGATATGGTGTATGTGGAAAATGGAAACAAACTGAACAGGAGAAAACTGGATGAACTGAGGATTGGACCGTACAAGATTATAGATAGGATATCAAATTCAATCTATAGGATTAACACAGGTCACAAAAAATCGGAATCGAATAATTTCCATATAACGAAACTTAGTCCGGCTTCTACAATGGATGGAGTAGAACCAGTTGAACTTGTTACTTGACTAAGAGACGAAAATTTAACGGAAAATTGTCTGCCCTGGTGGGGGAGATGTAAAGAATATAATATACCACATTCTTTAAATTGTATTATACCGCGCTCTGCACGGTTAATGTGGTTATAAGGTGATAAGTGATAACAATATTAATGATAAGTATTAAGTAAGTTATGATAACATAAATTAAATGTAATAAGAAATATGTAATACCTAGTTAGTAGTTTAGGAATTGACATCTTATTAAATAACAAACATTTATTGTCGTTTCTTTATGTTTAGGTAAGTTCTGTATATAATATAAATATTATTATGTAATAATAAATAAAATCTTTATGTTTAGAGCAACACATTATTGGTTTGGTTTATTTGTGGTCAATTCTGAAAGATTAAATTATATATCTATATATATATATATATATATATATATATATATATATATATATATATATATATATATATATATATATATATATATATATGATTGACTATCGGGACGGCGGTGTACAGAGCACCCCATTGTGTTATGTTGTTCTCTTTGGCGGTATGGCGAATTCGATGTTAACAATCGACCAATATTGACATCCGGTCACGTGGTACATTTGTTTTTCGACATGACCTACAACGAAATATCGTCGGTTCTGCATTTGACGATACATAAAAAAAAAAAAAAAGTTTCCATAATGGATATAATATATGACCCAGCTCATATGTGATAGGTATTTCGTATACCAATGATGTAAGCAATGTACGTATGAATAATATATTCAAAAAGAAAAAAAATTTCTTTTCCAAATATACCAAATTTTCAAATTCTTCAGCACTACAGGTTTTTAACTTTTTTAAACATTTGCTGGTACGTATACGGACACGTTGTTTTATCTAAGAGCATGTGTGTAAACATTCTTAACATTTTGATATTATCCATACCAATAAAGTTTATTTCTTCTTGATTTGTTTCACTCATATATTTTATTGAAACTATCAATGCTCACTTTAATAAAAGTACTAATTCATAAATGATAACTGCATTGTTTCTTGAAATTATAAAATAATATTTTTTTAAAGTTAAATTTGTTTCGAATCTATTAATGATTTCATATGTACAGCGTTCTTAATTAAATCAATTATGTTAATATTAAATACTTTTAATCATAATACAATTGTATGACAGTTATTTCCTATTGAAAGTACATAAAATTATGTATTCATTATTTAATGTAATCAAAACAATTTCAGATATATTTACTTGTCCGCTAGTATACTCTTTATCTAGTGTATCTAAGGTAATAATTAAACATATAATAATAACAATAAATAATTAAACATATTCACAATACCCATTGTAATTTATTAGTTATGACTTGCATCAATACTTGATTTTTTTCATTATCATTTCTATGTTAAAATAATGTATATTTTAATATACATAGTTTACATTTAAATATACGTATTTAAACGTTTGTACAGTTTAAAATTATATAAGAAGAATGTGGGATGTAATGTAATACGAGGTTTATGAATTATATTTTCAAAAAATTGTTATGTTAATATGGTATATACAATTTAATATACTTATTCATATTACAAATGGTTGTGTATACCTACCTATGTTCTATGACATGTTTATTTCAACATTTCGTGGATTCTCCGAAGTTTTTAATTCGAATTACTTTGATGTTAAATAAAATAAAATTCACTGTTTTCGATTTCGACAATGTAAATTTGATAGTGTCCGGTGTAGGTATTTAGTGTATGTGATGTATTACTAATAAAATATAGCTATGATTGTTACTGAAACTAAACGAAAATTACACAGGATTTTTTCAAACAGTTTTCAAAGTCAAATGCATATAGGTGAACGAAATTGGTGGTGAATAAACAACATCCTTGTGAATTTACCATAATTATAGTTCTCCGGGACTCAATAGTGCATAGATGTCAGTAAACAAACGTGAAAATATGATTTATGTTCTTGTGATTTTCAATCTTATTCGATTTCCCGGTAGTCAAGTTCAAGGGTGAGTGATTCACTGTTTTATTTTTCTGTAAACCTCACTAAAATTCTAATTTCCGACGGTTTCTCGATTTCCGGAAAACCATGTTTATTCGCGGCACAGTTAATTAGAAACGCACTGCACCATCTTTCGCGGGTATAAACAATGACGTTGTAATTATACATAGTATAATATGTGTCTCAACATTTGCCACCATTGTTACTGGTCTCAATTGTGGTATTTTTTTTTTCAATAGTATAATTTGGTTTTTTTTATAGATAAAGTGGTAAGTCGCATGTGTTATTATATTAATTCTCTGCGACTATACGATGTAAAATGGTAATTGAAAACCGATGACATTATTTACCACACACTATTTACTTCAACCACTCACTACTACTTTGGAGAATATTAAATATATTCGAATTATATTTACTGAATACAATATGTGTTTCACTTTGTTTACACTCAAAAATATTTTAAATGTCTAGTCATCGATACGAGCTGTTTATGTTAAGAGTGATTACGAGCTATAGATCTTATTTATATTTAAATTATATTTGGTGGTAAATAACTATTACTAATAGGTTTGACAGGAATTCGTCCCGAGTATACTCTATGAAATACCTGTATAACAATGAGAATTCCACTAAAAACAAACAAGAACACCACGAAGAGATTTGATAAATCTTATTTTAGGCTTAATTTGTAAAATTTTACATTCTTTAGAGGACATATGTAGACAGGTATATAATCAATCGGATGAGAGAAAAAACTCAGGATAATTAATCTGTATGAAAGCATTTTTATTGTTCTGTTATTTATTTTTTTTTTTTTAACGGGGAACAAAAGTATTAACACGGTTCCGTCATACTCATAGTTTATTGTTTATATAAATATCATGGACAATCTCTTTTGATTCTTTGGAGTTATTTACGTGGATTATGAATATTTTTAATAATTTTACTTTTTAACATTTACTAGTACACTTTTTAGTACTTCTCATCATTATTATAAATACGTGTATGTTTTCACTCATACATTTATATAAACACGTGTGTCTATTTAGCTTTTGTATTTTTAAATTATGTAAAGAAAATACATTTTTTTTTTTTTTTTTAATGTCAATCATTTTGTTTAAATTAAAATATTATAATAAGTACTGCTAACTAGTTTTTCATCATTCGAGCTTAAGTTTGCTTGTTGCCGAGGGTTTAAAATATTGGATTTATAAGAATATGTAGAAACAGATGTAGTGATTTATTAGTAGTAAAACTATATTTCTTACTTCAATTCGACAAAATATACATTATTATCTATTTGAGATTTTTTTTAAAGATTCACTGATTTAAACGATTCACTGTAACGTGTCATTTTTATTTAATTGAAACTGGGTCTTAAATTGATTGTTATTGATTTGAAAATTTAATTATCTTATTTAAAATAAAAGATGAATCTTTATTAGAAATTGTGACGATCTCTTTCGTTATTTATACTCCAGGATTAAACGAAAATATACGTATAATATTTTTAACAACCCTTCAATTTTTTTTTTGTAATTTTAGATTTTTTTATACATTTAGCAATTTTGAAAATAATAATATCTAAATAATATGTATCTATAAATGGTATTTCACCATTTTCTTGAATGTACTATTTCTGGAATATATTATTTGCGTTCAATAATATTTAATTGGGGTTTTTTTTTTTTTTTTTTTTTTAATTTATTTTCTCGGATGTTACATCGTGTTTCAGTTTAATCGTTTTAGGTCATTGTACATTGTTGACAATAATTAATAGCTTGGCTACATAAAGAGGTGCCTGTCGTCGATCAGATTTGCGCGTATTTCGGTGGAACTTTTGTAAGACACAAATAACGAACTTCCGTCCTATAGCAAAGTTGTGCCAAGTATCGGTTTTAGCTTTTGCCCCTATTCTAATTAACATGGTAGACCGCAATGTAATCCTGGATCCGAGCAAACATTCCCCTGTCACAGTCAGCCGTCGCGCTAACGGGTACAGTCGCCGATCGATTGCCGATGCGTGTTGTGTGCACGAGCAACTACGATGGTAACAATGGCCGAAAACGGATGATAATAATACTACGTATATATCTAAGGTTCGGGTTTGTGGGTCGTCTGCGAGATGCTGATCTTAAGGGCGGTAAAACGGCGGATAATTTATTATGCGAATATTATATTATATAATATTTATCTATGTATATATAATGTACATAAATGGATTTCCTGTTTTGACACTATTACTACGGGTGACGTATCGCCAGAGTGCTTTACTTAGTCAACTATGTTTTCAGCGTTCACTAGTCACGTAGGAAATTATCTAATTCGCTCAGTCTATGACACAATATTCGCGTCGCCGGTTAAAATTTAAATTATTAATTTTGATTGTGGACGTGACGATCGAGTGATTTTCAGATAACGCCGAGACGGAATACAACTTTGTTTTGAAGATTACAATGACATGAAAACCAGTCATACGTTTTGTTTATCTTTATACGTCAGTGACGGATTCGATTTTTAATGAAAATATTTGCAATAGTTTTGAGGGATGCGGACTTTTATCGAATTGAGTTTCGTATTTTTACCTTTATAACGTCATCTCTTTTCATTGCAATCGCTCATAACTGTACTTATGTGCGTACTGCTTTCGTAGGATTTTAATCGTGTACCATATTATCGTATCAAGCCGTCGTCTACGTTATTTATTAACAGGTCGTATACTAGGCTACATGGACGTATTTTTTCGAGAATAAATCAAACGTGTTTTGTCGCGTTTTTTTAGGAGTCGTGTTCATTTGATTTAACGCGCGTTCGCGACGTTGTAGCTACCAAATAATTACCGTGCGCGACGTATCGGCTCGATCCGGCGCGGCGTCACTTTGAATTCAAAGTATTCGCGTTTGAAAAACGGAACGTTTTGCATCATCGCCGTTCTACACGTTTACGGAATGACTCGATTTACCGTTTTCCACGGCGTGCTTTGACCGTAGAAGGTGATTATCGAGGTAATTATTCACGCATGTGTACGTAAAAACACACGGGCGCATCTATCCACGATTCACGGACCACGTCGTCGCCGCCGTAGGTATATAATCACGACCCGCTCTTCCGCGCCGTTTGATCCGTAAACGTATTATTTTATCCTCGTGGCCATCTTAAACGTCGTACGTATTTGCGCCCGTCCGTCGCAACGCGATATTATCCCCGGGGGGGGGCCGTCGTTTGCGCGTATCGCGAGTCTTCCGATTCATCGCCCACGCGCGTGCGTGTCCGTCAAACCAAAGGCTTGTCACTATCGGTCGACGACGGACACGCGTTAGCCTCGGCACGGCCTGGACGGCACGCGTAATTAACACACCCCATTATTTCACAGCCACAGCCTCCCTCGGGAAAGCTCTACAGCGGTCCGGGTCACGGTCGGTAAACTATCCGCATTAGATCTAGGTACTATATACCGTTAATACTACTACTATAACTACTTGTTCTATTACTACTAATACGGGTACTAGAATATTCTACCGCGCACGGTCTTTTGCGAGCGATTGGACGAGAGACGCGCAAACCATTATTCAGACCGTACCCCGGAATAAAACGTCCGACTTCCGGCGTGACGTGCGCCGTCTACTACGTTTTCGACCCCTCGAGCGGTTCTCGGGCACGCGTTAGTCACTGTTGTTCGAATTGGATGTTCGCGGAGACGAAACAAAAGCGCAACGTTTCGGTATCCGAATGAGTAATAATATTCTTGTACACGTGTATTTATATACGCCCGTGCGCAACGATATATAAGCTAATCTCGAAACGCGGTCTTTCCGTTTCACCGTCGCGTCGTGTATACGTGTTACGCAAAACAATGACTGCGAACTGTGTATATCATACGTGTGTTCGCACGTATAGACATTGGGTGCGCGCGTGTGTGTGTGTATCGTATACTCTTATATCGCGGGGTTGGTTTGGAGATAGGGCGGTGGCGGCGGCGTGTTCTTCCGCACATACAGACCCGACCGCGTCTACGCGCACGTGCACCTCATTATTAATTGTCATACACCGATCGTCAGGAGTACAATAATAATTCTGTTTCCCGAAATCGCAGTGTTTAGTGGACCGACTTTGAAAGTTAAACCTTCGCGTTCAGCTGCACGAAAATAATTATTAAGACGAATATAATGTTTCTCGCGAAACAAAGACTGTTGCTTGCCGCGTACACGGATATTATCTCTCAAACTGGTGATATTGTGCGATAATTCTAATAGTTCAAAGCCTTCCGATGTGTTGCGTCGTTAAATGAAGTTATAAGTTTAAAGCGAGATTTAAATATTTAAATCGTTATTATTCATTCTTTCGCCGTTAATTGTTTATTATTTTTCGTTTTTGTCATTTAAGTACGAATGCTGTAATATTAGTGTCGATTTTTTTTTTGCCTTTTTTATTATATGATCATAATCCTAAATTCAAACACTTACGCAATCTAATCACAAATTGATTTTTTTTTTATGAAATCCGCATCGGTCTAATACATTTCATAGCGAAAAATGTTATTTATTTTAAAATATAATTACATAACTGTGTGATATTGTCACTTGTGTAACGTTATAATTTATTTCGTTCACATCCATACTATTTTATAATAATTACTGTTATTATTATTATTATTTTTTCGTGGTAATCATTAAGTGAATTGACTTGATGTTAGACATAATCGAATGGGACTTGTCTTACACATCTGATAATTTGCGGACGAACACCAACCTTGCAAGGTTACGGATTCACAGTACGTTTAATGCGTCGGAACAATAAGAACCACGTAGACGAGAATTGATGGCCGCCGTAATAGAGTCATAAGTGGCAAATGGCCGAGCAATCACCTTAGACGTGTACGACAAGTGAATGTTTCAAATAATTTGTGCGTTGTCATCGTGATAATCCATGTGTAATAAAGTGAATTGAGATAATAGAACGAGATTTAAAAATCGTATCTTTCAACTAATTCGGTGTCTAAAAATAATAGACGACCGCTAATATCAATGTAGCTAATAGCGTTTCTTACGTTTACCGTGTGTCTTAAGTGTGACGACGTATAACGTAATTCATGCGAAAATCATTTTATTATAACTCGTATTAGATTCGCGCCATTCACGTTCAATAATTGTGTATGATTTCAAATTTTTCATCTGTCTTGCGATACTGAAAAATGAAACTTATTTTACATCAAATGCAGTCTATATTGTGTTAAACGTACCATAAGTAATATATATTACGACGCATTATAGGTAGGTACATAAATCATATATAAATTGAAAAGGACCCATAGGTGTTATTTAAAATACAATTTATTCAGTGTAGTTTTTTGCGCAAGAATATTAAATTATTCCTTTATTTTATAGCTCTTTTATATTTTCACAAAAAAGAAATTAAAAAGTAATAAGTTCGATTATATATTTTTACAAAAACCAAAATAACGGCATTATGTGAATCATGCAGAGAGCAAACTCATTTGGTACTTGTTAATCAATCGTTGTTTAAAAAAAAGTTTTTTAGTTAAAACAAATATATATATATACGTGTATACCTATATAGTGTTTACTGTAAACAGTTTTTAAACCTATCACGAGTTTAATTAGTTGCTATTTAATATTCAGTTTTCATTTTTGTTAAACTTTATCTCGTATAATATTGTTTTCGGAACTCGTTTAAGATAAAAGTTTGTGTACAAAATCAAATAACTGTCTTAAGCTTTCAAGTTGTGACTGCCGTTTTATTTATTTGCTCAAAACTCACGAAACGAAAGATTGTAGTACAAAATAGACATCAGTAATGAGATTACACTGCTTACCGTTTTATCCGGTGAATTCCGTATTGTTTTGTATGAAATTATAGCGGTTTCTTGGCGAACGTGTTAATAGTTTGGAGACTCGAAAATAAATCAGCTCCCGCTCCCTCTGATGCCGTTGCAATACTCCACCAAATCCTCCTATAAGGTACCGGAGAAAAAAAAAGGAAGAAGAAGAAGAAAAAAATCTGACTGACACAGTTTTCGTTAATGCCCCTCGCACACGTGAAACTCACATATCCTCTTATAAATCACTTACGGACGACGACACACGTGCGTTATTGTGGTTTTTATTCGCCCTGTCCCACAGTATCTTTATGTACATAAATGTTATATTGTGGGTGTACGTGAATGTACGCCCGTCGAGTTTAACTCGCCGGCAGAATACATAAACGATCGTGAACACATCATGTATTGATGAACACATAAGAAAAGCGAAAGTAGGGGGTCATTATGTCATTTTGGTAAATTATAGATAAAAGTAAAAGGACATCGTCCGACAAATTGTCACGTCGTCGAAAACCCGGAAAACATTTCGAAATACCTAAAAAGGAAAACCGTGGGCAAGAAGTTCTATCACGTCCCGGAGCTCATTAGCGAGATATACGCAGTTGAACTAACTTCTAATGAAATCACTGCTATCTCTGCTCCCCAAATACCTCTAAAATGGACGGTTCACAAATGAATCGAAATTAGTAGGGTCTGGGAGAAAAAAAAAGTTCAAATATATTTCGAGTCGGGTTGCGGTGAACTCCTCCGCGTATTGACCTAACAAAAATTAAAGGGAAAAGTTAATTCATCCGATCAAAAGGGTCTGATATAATATTGTGATGTATAATAATAATATGCACCTAAAACGTCCAATACACGGTATTTGCTGTGGGTGTTTATGTGAGATCTGGCAAAACGCCTAGCTGTGTCTGACTCAAAGGTCCGATAGTATCCGATAATTGGTAAATGTGATTTCGTAAGTTCTGATATTGCTACATCGATATTTGATTCGATTCAAACAGTGGCTTTAATCTTGAATCCGTATTAATATGGCGTGTCTAAGTCAATGAAAGACCTTGGTTTCGCTGTGAGTCATACGAGATATTTTAAGCTCGACGCGTCAGTGAAATTGTAAAGTATACATACACGATTTGTTTATATTTATTAGGAATATGATACGAATATAATATTCTTCGTTCTACCGGTGTTTTAGTTTAGTTTGAGATTAACCAGTGTTTTTTTTCTCGATCTGTCTGTAAGGTTTCGTATTCGTGATTACATTCATACCACTTGTGAGCTCAGCTCGGAATTGTCGGTTGAACGTGAAACATGATGATATTAAGTGTGAAACTTCTCCGTGATCGGTTTTTAAATTCTGCGACGATGTTTTCCGATTCTATGCGCCGGTAATTAGTCGCGTGATATAATATGCTCGTTTAATATTATGCAGAACCATTAATCACGTGGGTAATGAATTTCTATTGTGTCTATCGCCCACGTTCGATTAGCATTCGAATTTTCGACGCCGTTATAGTCTTAACATTGTAATGTTTTACGAATTCGACTATGGCTTTATACGGAAATCCCATAAAACCACACGAATAAAAAAGCTGGTAAGTGAGATGATAGTGATACAAGTTCGTCCTTCGTCCCTTCGGTCCTCGGACAAGATATTGGTGATGAATGTATTAAGTTTTAAAGAAATTATGACTCATTTCTTTAGTATAAAACGATTCTGAGCAAAGCTTCAGTGTACAAGTATTGTATACTCAATATTTCATTAGAAATAAACTTAAAGAAATCAGACAATATCGTAAATATCGTATAATAATTTATTAAAGTGTGTATAAAATAAAATCCTGAGTCACAATTTTTGAATTTTTGTTAGGATAATTAGGTAGGTATATGAATAAGGTCATATTAAATTTTCAGAATTTTTTTTCAAATATTTAAAATTATATTTCATAAAAACTTTCAAACAATTTGGTAAATTAAAAGTTCTATATTTAAGTCAAAAGTGCTATAATTGTTCTGAAAATGTTGTCCAATATAAAAAATTATGTATTTGATACTGGATAAAATTTTCAAGTTTCAATACTTTTCGATTTATGACTAAATACCTAAAATCTGAACAGTGAAAATCTCGTTTACGGCGGATTTTTACCGATTTCACCGTTTTTACTCAGTTTTTCGATCGTTATTCTTGATTACTGGAAAAACTATGGAGATTTTGGAAAAATGACCTCTTTGAATCTAAAAAGTTGCTGGACGAAACTTTTGGACCAGGATTTCTATACGAAAAAGTGTTTACAGAAAAAAAAATAAACATCATTGTAAACATAAGATCCTTCGCTTTACTCAGAATCTAAGAATAGAAACAGTAATACTAATAACTGTAATAATAGTGTTAACTATAATAATAATAGTAATAATAATAATAATAATAATAATAATAATAATAATAATAACAATAACACTAATAATATGACGTGTAGTTAATCCGTGGTTTCTGCTGTTGACAGGAGCGAGTCATGAGGCAAAAAGGGTCGTCGCGCTCTTCGATCCCGCGCTCGTGCCGACCACCGTGCGGTCACTGCGACCGCCACTGAACCAGCCGTCGCCGGGAACGCCGTCCGCGCCGGTCCACCGCAGCCTCGCCCGTGTCGTCTCGCGGCCCGCTCTTAGCGCGTGAAAACGCCCCGCCACAGCCGCGGCACACGATGAAAATCGCGTCGTACCTGTACCGCCGCAAGTCGGCGCTGCTCAAGGGCCTGGTGCTCGGGTGCACGATCTGGCTCACCGTCACCGTGCTGTTGTTCATGGAGGACAGGCGCATCACGCCGGCGTCGAACAACAACGACGACCCGTCGGGCGGCGGCTATCAGCAGCTACCGGTCGCGGCGGCGCAACGTCTGTCGGACATGGCGGCAGCCGTGGCGGCCGCGGACGACGACAACCGGCTGCTGGACGACGAGTTCCCGCTGGAGGGCGGCGTGGAACAGCAGCCGGCGGCCGCCGTGGTGGTCCAGCAGCAGCAGCAGCAGCAGCAGCCTCCGGCGGGCGGCCGGACGTCGTCCAAACGGTCGCGGTCCGCAGCCGCGGCGGCCAACGGTGCGCTGCACAACGGCGAGGGCGTGTTGCCGCAGCCGCACGGCGTAGCCGACGACGAAGGCGACGGCCGCAGATCGTACGGCGAGATGGGCAGGCCCGTCGTGCTGCCGGCCAACCTCACGGCCGACGTCAAGAGTCTCGTCGACGAGGGATGGAAGAACAACGCGTTCAACCAGTACGCCAGCGATCTCATCTCGGTGCACAGGTCGTTGCCCGATCCCAGGGACGAATGGTGAGTGGAAAACCAGCGTTTTTCTTTTGCTTTTCGCCTCGTCGTCGACCGTATGTTATAATTATTTATGTATGTGTGTGACAATGTGACACGACTGTCGATCGAAGTCGTCCCCGTCGAGCTGACCTATTAGAATCGCGATCGTGGGTAGTGTACAAACGTACGTATATTGTTTCGATTCGTTCCCACGCGTGTCGACATGTAATTAAAAATACACACGATAACACGTGTCGTTTTTAGAATTTACGGTTCGACTTGTATAATGCGATTTATAACAGTATAACAACGCGATGAGATCATAAATACGTATTTGAAATCGAGCCCATGAGCATACGTAAATGTAGTTTCAGTTAGAAGTGCCTTGTACTAAAACCGCTTTCGGCGTATTTTGTAAAATTATTTTAGAAAAGCATAGTTCAGCTGGGTGGATCGCATATAACCCAAAATACCCGGTCATGGCGTTTGAGGGTGCTGATGTCAATTTCACTCGGAAGCTTAGAAGGGTAGATTTTATCATCAATTAACAATGCGGTGAATTAAACATCGGGATCTTCAGCTCTGATCTTAAGATATGTAATTCTCTGTGATTTCGTGATAAGTTTACATTGTGGTCGTAGTGTTTGAGATAAAATCCTTTGGAACATCGGTTTTAAACCTATTTCAGTTGGCACTTGTGTTTCATCAAATGAGGTCATCGAGTACGACATTAGAATGAAATAAAGAGTGTTGAACTCGCATAATTAAACAGATATAGTGTAACAGGTATATTTTACAATAATTATGATAGTTTTTGTTTTATTCAATGTTTCTTCATTTTTATTTTAAACACTAATGCACTACACTTTAATTTAAAAATGTGTTGACGATTTTACCTGTGTGATTTTTCGACCTTTTAAATGACGAATATTTAAAACATACGTAATTTTATGAAAAAAAAACATCTTTTTTTAATTTTGATGTTTAAATTTTTTTTCTAAATCAATAGTTTAAGAGGTATAAGCATTTAAAATGTTGAATCCAGAAAAAGAAATATAATGGTACCAAAAATGTGTTGCTACTATTCTGCTCTAATTGCGTCATTAAATTTGTCAAATAGACCCAACCTGGATGACATAAGCCAACGTGTTCGGAAATGAAGTAGAAAATGGTAAAATATAATTCAATGCCCTTATCACTGAAAACTAAAATATAGCCGTGTTAAATGAAAGAGCTAATAAAGTTCAAAAATATCGTATATTAGTGAAAAAGTATTGCCCTCGTTAGCTTATTAATAAAAACTTAAGACTTTAAAGTTAAAGATATTAAAAAAATAAATCTACAATATACTAAAAAAAACTGTATCGAACGGAAATAAATTTGTTATCGTGCCTGTAAGTGTTTTCATTGTCAATCGATAGACATTTTCAATTTTAACTGTCCAACTCAATGAGTTATTTGACTTGTTATTTTATAATTATAAGAAAATAAAGTATTGTTTTTTTTTTATTTATTTATTTTTTTTTTATTTTGAAGTTTAATTTTTTTCTTTAACAACTCATCATCCAATCATGGAGTGCATGAAAAAGGCACACTTGAATTTATAATATCTTCAAACTTATTATGATTTCGAAACCATTTCAATGAATTTCTTACTACCTACTTTTATATTTAACAACAAAGTGTTCGATAATTATTATTCTATTTCTGCCCCGAGGTAAGAGAATTAGCAACGACTCGTTCTGTGTTTTTTTCACACGGAAATTGTCACTATCTATTTACATCCAATTGCTAACTTGGAATTTTTTTTTATTTTACCGCCGTAACCAACCCTTTTAGCCGATCATTGTGGATTTTAAAATAAACATATTCATTCACTTTGGATTAGGTATTTAATTCTAAGGATTAGAGAGTTTTAAGTCTATTGCCGTATTCAATTAAACTTTTATAATACTTTTAATTGAGTTTATTCAACGGTTATTGATGGATCTCATAACTAATTGAAATATTTATTTGACACTTTAAGCATTTTTATTTAATCTATATGTAAACAATTTTATTTTCGTGGATTATTTAAAATTTAAATCATATTTACTCAGCCATGACTTAATAGGCTCGTAAAATATTCTTAAAATTGTTTTTAATTTGATGAATTAATAAAATTGACAATATGATAGGTAACCGGCTTTTATAATTTTAGATTCTGAGTGAAGCTGAAGATCTATTGGGTTTATAATAAAGTTTTTTTTTTCTATGAATTCTTTTTGATAAACTTAATTTTATCCAAAAGTTTCATCGAACATCTTTTAAGGTCAGAAACTGTATCTAGTTGGTACTTAAAGCAAGTCATTTTTCTCGATTTTCGATCGTTTTTCCAGGCTAAAAGAAAATCTGCCGAAAAATCCAGTAAAAACTGTACAATTTTCGGCAAACAACATTTTCACTTAAACAATTTGAGTTATTTAGTGATAAATTCAAAATTAATGTTGCTAGGAACTTGAAGTTTTCACCATATATTTATGATGCACTATTACATACTTTACAAAAGTTTAGAAAAATAAAAATGTTTTGGCTAAAAATAAAAAATTTTTAAAACCTCGTTCATCAAATTTATTTTTAAGGCATCATTAAATATTTAACAAACAATTCTGAAAATTTGATATGATCATACTTAAATACTAAACTATCGATACTGAAAAATTTCAAAAATCATGCCTCAGCATTTTTTTTACAAGCGTTTAACTAAAGTTCTCAATGATTTTTATGGAAGAGACTATTTTAACATACATTTTCAACTTTAAATTCAACTTTAAATATCAAAAATTATAGGACCATCCAATCATTATAACATTTTAGACACAAATAGAACGTTATGTTTTGTATATTTTGATTAAAAAAATATCTCTGTTGTCAAACAAGAAAATTTCAAACAAATTAGAAAGAAAAAAAACCAACCAAGAAATATACTAAAATCGGTAAAATATGTATATTTATACAGTGTATTTTCTTATTCTGAGCTTTCCTCAAAATCTTTAAACTAAAGAAATGATTTTTTGTTTTTCTAAAATTCAATACTTCTATTATGTTGTCTGAAGAACAAAAAATACCCATGGTGCGAAGTATGTTTGGATACTAAATAATCATATCAAAACTATTTTTTCAAACGATGCTTTTGAGCTTTATAAAACCACTGCTTATCAACGGAATAATGCATAGTGTTATAATACAATTGTACTCTAAATTACCTTATGTAATCTGATGACAAATATCTTATGTGAGATCATATTATGTTCTTCTAATCGTTCCATGAAACAAGTATACGCTAAATGACTAATGGAAGAGAAATTATAATGACTGTAGCAATATCTTCTTCCAGTGCGGCAGGAAAGGTGTACTTACTATTAATATAATGTGTAGATATTTATCCACACAACATGGTAGAGTTATGAATCGCACAACTCCGTTGTTGAGTCATCCAACTACATGAAATAAAATATTCTTTATTAATGACTAACCACCTTATTTGCAATGTCTTTTCGAGATTCAATTTTTACAAGATCGTGTAACATTATATGTCGTGTAATAAAAATACTTTGATCGCTTTGAACGAACCGTTATCAATATCATTATTACACCAATGCACTTGTATTTAACTTAAAATGCTTACTAACGAACGTGTTGAAACTCAGTCAGAATTCGATTGTTTTCTCGTTATATATAAATGTTTTGAAAAAACATATTTTATACATTTGACATATATTAAAAGCAGTGGACACTTCTTTAAATCAGGTCTAAATATCATGTTTATTTAAACCTTCGTCGCTTTCGCTTAAATATATTTAATAATTTCGATTTTACGTTAATTACAGAATTAATTCATAGGAATTTGACATTTTCAATTTTCTAGTTGAATATAAACAATATTTGAATAACGATTTATTACTGAATATATTTTAATTTGGTCTTATTTCTTTTCTGCTACACTTGAATAATAAGTAAGCATTTAATGACTTATATTCATTACGAATATTATTAAATAGTATGTTGTTTAATATTTTAAATTTAAGTGAAATGCGCGAGACTTTAATTTAATCACACATAATAATAATTAAAAGTTTTAGTATTTAAAATGTTTGAACTTAATTAACTTACATGTTAAATGCTTGAATTATAATATTCGTCAAATACACTGCAGAACATTTTATGTCCAATAAATTTATTTTATTATACAACTTTATGCACTTACTACTATACCTAAAATTTAATTATTTATTTGTTTAATAAAGAAAAATATATGTATTATTTATTCCACTATTTATGAGCACTATGTTAGTTATTATTATTTTTTACTTCTACTCATAAAGTGAATTATTTTTCTTAGAAAAAAAGAATTAGTCTAAAGAAGTTAATAATCTATATTCGGTAGTTTAAAAAATATTTTTCTCTAGTTATTTATCATAGTGACTTTGATTTCTATTTTCTGTTAGATTGTCAAAGAAATCCTTTTGGATTTATATTATATTAAAAGTATATCTTTCATTCGATATTGAGTCTAGAATGGTATTTCTATTTATTGGAAATTTAATCAAATACAAAATGACAATAATTTTTTTTATTATTTCTCTAAAAAGCAATGTAATTGAAAAATTTTACAATATTAATTGGCTCATAAAGTCTGTATATTGGTATTGTTTTGTATATTTTCCGAGTTTATCATAGCTACAAACAAAGAACAAAACTCGTATTAAAACTTACATTAAAATCAGCACGTAGGTACTTGATGTATTTGTGTGTTAACAACTGTAACGGTCGGTGGTAAACAGCTATAATTTATACAACTATAAAATTTATCAAGAGCGGTAAAAAATTAATTGTTCGTAAATACCGAGAACGTTTAATACTTAAAATATATTTACCTATAGCTGGTGTTTGAAAACAGAATCTTGTCTGCTCGGTAAGGGAAGTGAATGCTACATTTTAGCGATATCGTTAGAAACAAACATAAATGGTAACATTTATTGATTTTTTTTGGTTACACATATTTTTTCATAGAATATTGAACAATTAAAACTATTATATTTTCTAAAACCTGAATAGTATTCAGTGAATACATATACACAAACGAACATGCGTAACACAAGCATAACACGTCGATTATAGCAGACATATAAAGGCTATAAAACCGAAACATTTATGTTTGATTACTCAATCGATACGAATTTGCGTTACACTCAATCGTTTACTACATATATACATACCTAACCGCATTTCGGTCGAGTATTGATATTGACTACTCGGTAGATGTACGTACCTAGGTATTAAGACGATTTTCTATCGCAGTCGACTCGATGCGTTTTCTGAATATATTAAATTTAAGAAGCTGGATTTTACCAGAATCTAGGTGTGGTTATAGGATTAGTTGAGCAACAATAGTTCCATTGTCAAGAGGAGGCCGTACGACGCATCAATGATGTACCTACTCGTAGTTTTTTTAGTTATACATACTTATACTGATAGTTGAAGCATATTTTTAGAAAATGTGTCGCGTATGATGAGTGAATAGGATTACTTACGCATCGGATCTGCCATCACAACATCGGATTATACACGCGCATCTCATATTTAATTATAATTAAGTTCGATTGGGCGTACGATAATGTAAATGTGCTGTTTAGTCTTAGTGAAATCAGTGAAAAATATTTTCTGAATTCGACAAAGCTTAATTGTTAGATTCTAAAACCGTTTTATAAGAACTTGGCGTTTACTTGAATTTACTTCGTTAACAATACTAGGAGTGTGCATATTATGACGTCCGCATCAATCGTTTTTATCACTAAAATTAATAATCAGTATTGGCTGACAAATTCTTGATTTCACATCGATCAGTTCTATGTTCAGTTTTTCTGAATTGAAAAAAATAATAATTATAACGGATTTTTCTGAAACCTCTTCATCATAATGATTCCATATCGGTATTTAAAGAACAAATTATATATTTAAATAATATTTAATGAACAGTATAGATTTTCCACGCTATAAGAATATATTTACTTATATATTACATGTATTAGTAGAAGTGAAATACACCGTTTCTACTTTCTTTATTTTAACTTATCTCATTATGCAAATTATCCTCTTCGGACTGCGCCTGACAACCGCAATAAGTGTGTGTTAAATACACTTTTCTAACCCGTGAGCTCGTATACCTGATGTTTTTTTAAATTCTTTAGAGTTTTTTTTTTCGAATCACTCAAATTGAATTTGCTTCAACTGTATTTATTTGACTGTTTTAAATCCAGAAATATTTTAAACATAATATTACTTGATTTTAAATAAATGACTGGTATATTAAATGATTTGTCTAAAATTACAATTTTAATTGTTGACTCAGTGATAACTATTAGCTTTTTAGATAATAAAAACATCCGCCTACTTATATTGAATATATATTAGATAAATATGTATAAACTACATATATATAACGTAAAATATAATGACATATATATTACGAAAATGATAACTTTTATTATAAAATCTTCTTTTTTTTTTATATACATAAGTCATACAAATTATTAAAATAACTACTATTTATAGTTATGTTTAAGCGTACGGTATTATATAAATATATACAAACTAATGGAAAATGTTTGTATACTTATCACGTCTCTGAATTGATATTTTTTAGTAAAATTCTCCTTCCGCCATCGAGAACGATTCTCCGCAGGCCTGTTAAAATGTATTAATTAACCACTTTGATGATATCTGTGTTTAACGATTATATTTTGTCTATGCGTTGTGTGTAATTTATATAATATGTAAATATTTAAAGTAAATATATGCATTAACAGTATAAAGTGTTACACCGTTGACGGTCATGTTACACAGCACGTCTACTTAATATGAATTATTAATTATCGGTCTCTAGAATGCAATACGTATAATGGGTCGAAATATGTAATCTACCCATATGGAGCGAAATGTTATTTGAAAATGTACATTTTTTTTTTTTTTACTTTCAAAATACATTATCATTGTATAATTAAATATTGTTTAAGATAACAGTGTACTAATATCACACGATTGCATTGTGAACAGAATAATTACTCATAAACGTTTAAACGCAATACCTTTATCGTTGTGTTTCAATAAATAAAATTACCCATAAACCATTTGTACCTACAGATAAATATCAAGATAATTACGTAGTTATATTAGCCACTTGAGAGATGCAGATTACTCATTTTGAGTTCCGTTACAATCGTAATTTCGTACTTATGACTTCATTCGTACTTCTATCAAAACTGTCATGACGCATAGTCAGTTAGCGATTTTATCGCTTATGCATAAAATATGTTATGCTCTTTAACAATTAATTGATTTTGCGTAGGTTCACGAGAAAACACCACATTATGCACACCATGTAGTAGGTTTATACCATACTCACAAATAGTAAATTACTATCCTTACCTAATAACGTTCCAAATACTTAATAATTTACACTGTTATTAATTTACAAAATACGTACAAGCAAAAGATATTAATACCTGCATATTACGTATTTTTTTTTATTTTTTTTTTTTTTACTGTAAACTCATGCAATATTCTTAGCTGTGGTAAATATGGTGTTATTAAAATATTTTAATACAGTAAAATTATGTGTACACATTTTTTTTCAATAGCTATCGTCTAAATGTGCCCTGTGTTCATTGTGGACATGTATATTAGTCACGCATTGCTGCATGTATTGTTTGTTTTTTGCCGTTTGATAATATGAACTGAGGAAAAAAAATTTAAAAAAAAAAACCATTTAAAAAAATATTAATCTAGTACAACGTCCGGCTCAAACGTATCAAACGTATCCAATAACATGACACTATCGTTAATACTCGACGAAGACAGTTACCATCCACACGTTCCGTTATCTCTAATCCGCCATTCGTTCACCGACCGGCATCGTGCAATACGGTCGGTTTTATGCCGTCGAAACCGGCCGATCTATATTATATTGACTTATTTCTCAAACCCCTCGTTCGTCTTCTACTTTTGGAATACAACCAGAGCACGAGAATCACCAATATAAATCACCTGTTAGCGCAGAAGAGGGGAAAAAAACCATGGGAATAGAATGATGTACGACCACCGAAGAGGAGAGGAGCGCCTGGACGATGACACGATGCACACTTTCTCCTCGCAATTGTCACGCGCATCCTTCGAACTTCCTCTAATAGGTCATATAATGTTATTCGCTGACACGTTGTACGTTAGAATTACGCAGGTGCACACACACTACACCGTACTTGCACCCGGCCAATGTATAATACGTGTCGTAGTGTGTTATCGGTACAGTGTCATCATCGCGTGTGTACGCGCGGCCTTCTCTTTCCGCTGTCACCTACACGGCGCGGCGGAGCGCTCTTCAGAACAAATAGCAGCTCGTGCAAAACCTTTATTGCCTCGCACACGATGCCTGGGAGAACGTTAATTTGAAATAAATAATTTGTCGTAAGCTAAAATAAATTTATGCATTCCGGGGTTTCTTTATATTAAAATCGTATTTGTTTATCCCCGATGCTCCGAAAACGACACAGAAGATTATTTTTTTTTTTTTTTTATTAATATTCCGGCAAAAGTTCTCGGTGAATAAATTTTTAGAACGATTTTTCGACGAAGTATACATTATTCGTTGAACTGAAAAATCGAGAGTTTGTGTCCGCCCTATAAGGTCTAGGGGTGAAAAATAAGAGGAAAAAAAACTGTTTTTCCACCCGGAATTATTCTGTTGGACCATAAAAAGTTTTTATTTTGGGAATGTTTGAAATATTTGGTTTTTTTTTTTTGCGTCGTTTAAATTTTCCTTTGGTCCTTTTTTTAAACCCCATGAACTGTGCCACTCGAACGCCTCTTGAATTAAAATTAAAAAATAATAGAAATAAAAACGAGTTAATAATAACGCAACAGTTAAGAAAACAACAACGCTGTTGATGGTTTTTTGTATCCGTTAACGAAAATGCGTTTAAAATATTAAAAACGAGTAATACATCATGACTATTAAAAATGTGTGCGCAGAAAACAAGAAAAACAAGCAATCGATATTATTTTTATTGTTATTTTTGGCTCATTAATATAGAATATTAAACAGTAGAATTATTGCCGGTAGCGTTCGTGTTCGTGCAACAGTGCTGTTCCTACGTCGTTCAATCCGCATGGGCGAGGCCAATGTATATAAATATATATATATATATAACTCGTAAAAATTAAAAATATTCGTATTAATCTCTTGTCGTGTGTAGCCGTTAAAGTAACATACTCGTCGAACACGAAATTTTAGAATTTTAAGTTTTCGTAGCTCATATCATTGCACTCGATTAATTTCAAAAATACGAAACACGCGCATTTGTATAGTGTTGTAATAATAATAATTATTATAGAAGAAATAAATGGTATCCATAAAATCCCTGAAAAATAATAATATCTCAATGTTTCGAGTGTCCTCTGAATCGAATTCTAAAACTTATAAACGTACATATTGTATAAACTAACAGTGTCTTTGTTTCGTGCGTTTTCGTTTGTAATTAAAATGAGCTCACCAACATTTATCACACATATATTGTTAAGTTATCATCATTATTTATACAGTTTTAAACTCATCTTGTTTCATACACGAGAAATATAATTAGACATTAAATGCTGTATGTTAAACTTTTGCATACAAGAGATTATTTAATTACGTTATTTTATGTATTATGTATTCGTAACCATTGTGTTACACGGATTGCACGAGTATCACAGTTACATTAAGACTACGAACTGAGTATTTTAAATTACGACCGAGCAAATAAGGTATTGGCTTTAAAATTTATAAGATGATAAAGTAATTTTTATTTCGTAGTTTTACACGTTTCCATCATACATATTTTATGTGTACATACAACCTACTTCGGTATTCATATTTTTTTCAATAATTAATAAATAAATTTCTTACTACTAAGTGCTCTAAATTATTTATATATAAATCAAGTACACATTTTTCAAATGATTTGTTCTGTAACAAACATTGTTTCTAAGTTATAATGTATTAAGTAACGCATTTTTTTGAAAATTAAAAAATATATGCAAATTTAAAATTTAATAATTATGATTTTATTTCTATTTAACTATATTTATAAATAAGTAAAATTAATCATAACTGTGTAATATAACTACCCTATTTTTATAACAACAGAAACCTGTAGATTTCTCGTCAAATATTGCTATTTTTCCTTTCAGTTTTCGATATAAATACAATTTAAACCTGATTCAACATTTTTAGAAAGAAAATATAATTTGTTTATTACTTTCGTTAAAAAATTTAAAAGCATTTCTTGTAGAAGGTACACACAGTGGGTGTAAATATGAAAGTACATTGTATATTTAACAGCATTTTAATTTACGAACAGTTTTAAAATTACATGGTTATTGATTATTTATTTCCATCCATTAAAATACCTATATATATATACTCACTGGGTTAGTGAGATTATTTTACAAATGAAATAACTTTTTTCGGTTCATTTTTTTAAACTTTTTTGCAATAAATTGAATTAGTCATGCGCTTCAACGAAATTGCGTTGAATAATTTTTTGTTTTCTTCACAACTCGAAATTTTTAAATTTTAAATTTTAGTAAACCGTTTGGAAAAAATTCAAAATAGCTTTTTTTGAAACGGATTTTTAGAAGAATTATGGGTGCTTAAATCTCTGACCAAAGTACCTGTAAGTTTTAGGCATTGAACATCGGGAAAGTGAGAAGAATCGAACAAACGCCGAAATCGCTCTCGGTCTCCTAACCGACTGACGTAATATATCATCTATACTGACTGGGTACGAATACTACGATGATAAATAATATATCATACACTATAGGCCATTTCACTGTTCGTCATACAAGCATAAAATATATATTTTATATGCATATACGCACACACACACACAAACACATCGTCGCGTAGAACGACGTACGCGAAATCACGCGACGTGCTCGCCAGACACTAAGCTGTACGGTCGAGTGTGAGAAACGGTGGCGAAGGGTAAAAATAAGACCACGGTGTAGAGCGGCGTTTTAACGAGATAGAGGCCTTCCCCCCGGTCTCTCCGAGTTAAAGGTCCGGAGTTAATAATGGGTGACATTTCGAAAACCCGTGTGTTGACAACACTCGAGCGCGCGCGCGCCGTTGTACTCGTACGGTCATCCCTCCGCGCTGGCGCGTATACCTGATCCTGCCGTCGAATCACCTCTCGGCCACCACTATTCTTTTCCGTAACACACTCGCACGGCCCTCGCCACCCCACAACAGCAGCAGCAGCAGCGGAAACTCACAGTCGAAAAGGCCACTTAAATTAAGTCGGACGTGTACGTTAAGCTCCGACGACGACGGCGGTGGTAGCAGCAGACCTTAATGCAACGTAGCCCGCAAAAACCCTAGCGAAAATATCATCAGACCCAGTGTGTCCTGCCGTGTGTGTATATATACGAGCATACTTATATTATACACCGGGACGTCTGCGGCGGGTCGAGGTCGGCGGGGCAAGGGGTGGCGGCAGTTTTTTCTCCCCTACTGATCCCTTAATGGTTTTCAGCTCGGGTCTACTACCGTATTGTTTTATGAGTCCTTTCCTCGGCTACCATCCTCCCGCACGCCCACACCCCCGGCCGTGCCGGTGACGACGACGCGCTGCTTTGCCGTTGAAATATTAATTGAGTTTCTTAAACGAAATTTCACCCGACTCCTCTCCTGGCCCTCGTTCGCGGAATTTCACTCCGTCCGCCGCCGCCGCCGAAACGGGCCAACTGTTTGCGTCTGCGGAAAACTACGGTGACATCGTCTCGGCTTTTTCCGAACGCGTTTCGCGAGAACGTTCCAAAAGAATAATTTTTATGGAAAAAAAAAAGATATAAATAAAACGCTTCGATACGGCCTTAAAATACGCGTTTCTATACGTCTGTCATGAATCACATACACTGTATTCACTGCACGGATACTAATACGTACTATAAAACTGACTTGACTCTGATTTAGTTACGACGCGGTTCTATCCTACTATTAGTATAAATTAACCCGTAGCATTTGGTCAACAACATAATATAATATATTGTATATACACTTTCTTAATGTATACTTTCTGTTTATTTCAAATACTTTGAAGGCGTATTGGATGTCTATTTTACTCGCGTTTAACTTATAATTAATATTTAATTTGTTTTTTTAACACCAATCAACAATTATGTGACAAAACATTATACTTTTAACCCCGTTTTGTGATTTTTGGTCCTTTTTATCTTCCATTTTTTTCCGAACCAAACGAACACGAACAATTATACATTAATTATTTATTTTAATACGTGCTAATCTTAGAATTTTTTAAACAAGGATTATATTTTATTTTCTCATTGTTACTATAGATAACACGCTGATAGTTATCTGAATAATCTATTTCAACTCGATAAAGTTTTAAAACGGCACACTTTTAAAACCATGATGCTAAATAAATATTTTAATAGCGTATTTTTTAATTGTAGGTGGATTTGATAATTTATCATTCATACCACACATGTAGCAATAAATATGTATCCCCCTTAAATATTAATTAAATAAATTTTGTTTAATACGACATATTATACACTTTTTATAGTTCAAAGACGTAAAATAACCTTTAAAATAACACCATTTTTATAATAAAAAAAGATTTCTCGTCCCTAAACTTACTGTGTCCCAGCTTTTCATATTATAGAAAAAAAAAATTCCGTTATTTATTTAATGACCAACGGATCCATTTGTTTAATGAGAGAAATATATTTTTCTCTGTACAAATCATTAAGTAAAGTGAAAACATTGTTTTTTATTTACGGGCTAAAACAATACTTAGTAATATCCTTTTTATCTTTTTGCTCGCCAATTTATGAAATACTTTAAGTGCCGAAATTGTGAACTTTAAGTGATTTGTTTTAATTCGCACTTAATGGAAGAAAAAAGTGTAAAATAACATCATAATGATATTTAAAAAAAAATGTGTATGTATGTGTGTGTGTGTGTGTGTATGTGTGTATGTATGTGTGTATGTGTGTGTGTGTATGTGTGTATTATGTATATATATTTATGTATGTTGCTCGTAGGTAAATGATACATTCAGCTACTTATTTAAATCATGTTGACATTTTGAGTACATTTCCAAAGTGAAATAATCTCTCTGAAACGGCACTCTACGGCAATGTTACTTGACTGTATACTCCTTTAATACGAAACACACTCATTATGACACAAATACACCAGTCTACACTTTTACCACGTAAAGTTCATCTGTATACAAATGTACTTTCACGGAGCCATTCCATTTAATAAATACGAACGCGATAAATTTTCGACATTCTACTAAGGTTTAGTCTTATAAATGAACTATATGGTAACCCGGCAAGAATAAAGAGGCAAGATGAATTGTTTCCACACAGAACTTCAAATGACACAATTCTAACACCTTTTGGGTTCGAAAACTCTAGTGCATTGTTTTACTGAAGCGAGTGTTCTAATCCACGAGTACAAACAATTCTCGAATGCATATGGTATATCTGTCTATTATAACATTAACCAGCTGATAACTTTATATTTGATTGCTGAAGTAAACCGAACATTTTGAGTTAATTTAGATCACGGGATAAAAATAGGAGTACTATTACGTATAATTATAATTTTAATATTATTCACATTTTTTTATGAAAACAAGTTATTAACTAAAAACGTACGTTATGAGTATAACTAAAAAAAATTACCAAATAGTATTTTGTAATGATTTTAATTTGTAAATTCACATATATTATATTGCAACTATATTTAAACAACTCATCAAAATCATTAGAATAACAAACTCTCCAGCCACTAATGCTTTTGATAAAGTGATAATAAACAATTAATTTTCGACGGTTAATTTAAAGCTATAATAATTATCATAAAATTATGTCCACAAATCATATACGTCTTTTAATGTACCTATAAAATTAAATTATATTATTTAATTGAAGTTCTTAATGAAAGTGTTAAAACATCCTGCGGTAATTACACAAAATTCGCTAGCTATTAACACTCGATCATTATTTTTGTTGACCGTCTATTAAAATGTATAATACGCTTGAGTTATTAAAATATATAAATCAAGTTAATTATAGTTAAAGTAATTAAAAACATTATTTACAAAACAATAGTAGGTACATATAATTAGTTTATGTTATCGAACAACACAGAAGTAAAATCGTTGATTACTACAAATTATCAGCAGTGATCTGTAATCTGTTCTGTTTTAATTTCATAGGATAAGAGTATTAGTTTTCAAACAAAAACGAATTTCAGATGGATGAACTAAAATTCTTATGTCCTATGTATTTCTATTCTAACTACTAACCAGACAATACTCGTGCCTCTTTTGTAACTATAATAGTAATAATTATAATTATAATAATAATAGGCCATACTAGTTCCTCTTTTACTGGAAATAGTTTATATATATATAGTATGTCTAATGTGCGTCCTCAATGTAACTTTCGGTTTGTTGTCGACCACAGCGAAAGCAAAAACTTCCGTCCACAGCATCAAGTAAACCGGTTGTACAGTGGAATCGGAACAGTGGAAACTAAATTATTAAACCGGATATCGAGAATAATGTTGTTTTTTTATCGTAACACATACTGTAAACGAAATGAATTTTCGTTCAAATACTCACAACAGATAGTCCTGTAGATAACAAATAATACTGAATCAACATATATAGACAATCAAATATAGTAATTGTATTCTTCTTAGATAAATTCGATTATTCCTACTAATCAATATGAGTATAATACCAATGCAATAAACCTGCATAATGATAATTGTTTTTTCATGTATTATAAATTCAAATTAAAGAAATTAATGTATTTAAACAATTTTTCAATAAAGATTACAGTTATTCAACACACACACACACACACACACACACACACACACACACACACACACACACACATATAAGTATAGATTTTAGTCGATTTATTTATTTTTATTAAATGCCTTACAAATCGAAATGAACGAAACGATCCGTTGTATATAACGTATAGTATCCACACACCTCATTATTACAAAATTGTCCCACGTGATTATACTTTATGAAAGAACAATTAAATATTGCACTGGCCAATTTATACAATACCTTTGTGAATCACTGATATTGCTGACTTCCGGATGTTATGTAAATTTTTTGTATTTAAACTTACGGGAATATTTTTATCAACAATTACTTAAACATGCACAATAAATGCATGTAATATTGTTTCAAACCCATAAAGTTTTATTCGAGTGTTACTAGCTGACATTAAAATATTTAAGTTTTTAGAAATCCATAATTGTTTTTCGTTTTATAAAATTTAATAGTTAATTTGGCCCTTAAACTTTCATAAGAAATGGAAAAAAAAATTCATTTAATCACCCAACAGATTTATTTTCTACTTATGTTTTTATTGTAAAAAATACTGAAATTAGTGTTTTTATTTACTTCTATACACATTTTTAACACCTTATAATATTCTACAAAATATAATTGAATGACTCTTAAATGCAATTTTCTTTCCTTTTTATTTTGGTATTTATTTACTTTTTTAATAAACTACATAAAAAAAATTAAGGAGACTTTCGTATCTTGAAATATTTCATAATAATATGTATTAATTGATAAAAATAATTAAAAATAAGTGCTTATAGTTTACATTACATAATAGTTTCAAAGCAACAATTTTAACTAATTTATTGAAAATTAATTTTAATTTGGATATCTTTAGTCGTTTAAATAATATATTTATTTTTTTAACTGGTAATTAATTTACTTATATTGACAAAATATTTTACATAACTCTTTCTGTTTAATTTTTTTTTAACCAGATTTGTACAAAGATGATTTTTCAAATTTTATTATTTAATAATTTTGAAAATACATTTGTGTATATTTCTCTTAAAACTAAATTAATATAGTGTTGGATAGTAACATTGTTATTAAAACTGTAAATTAAAGATTATTAAATTATTGGTTTTTGCAAAAATCATCAAAACATTCTGGGTATAACTCATTATAACACACTCATATCCTCGATCACACGTTATTAGTTGTCTAAAACACGTGTTTAATTACTCTTTTTTTTTCTACTTGTATCTATACCGTATGTACTCTGATATTTTTTTTTCATTTATAATTATTTATTTTAATCCATTAAATTTGGCTGTACGGAATTCAATCATGGGTAGACATCAAGTCGTACGACAAAGGAACTATACAGACATTTCGATCAATCTGCCGACGCTTAATGGCATCTGCCCCTTGATTATAACCAATCAAATTTCCCACTATGACATAAATGTACCTTTACTAAATGATTTAGCCGAATCTCATCACACTAAATTCAATTCAAATCTAAACGCTCACTCTAATCCTCTTGTAAAAAAATTACTTATTCTCTTTCACACTTCTTGGAAACGTCAATAGCAGAATCGAAACGCAATGTTCAATAGATCTATTGGCGTTATAATAAATAAAAATAAAAAATGTATTTTCCTATGTGATTAAGATCGCAGTTAAATTTAGGGCGTTTTAATATTATGTTGATTTGCATATTTTAAAATGCTATATCAGTTCACTAATTTAAGTCAGATCTGCATTGAACTGACAGAAAGTGAAGAAAAAAATGCTAATTGACTGACTGTAAATCAACCATAACGTAGATTCTTACCTATATTATTAACGCTTTAGATATATTTATACTCCAGCTTTATCACGATTACCCATACGTGCATTACACACAAACCCATTCAACTCGTTTTCAATTACCTTATAGGGATCTCTTTGATTGTAACAAAACTAGGTGCTGCTGCTGCTGCTGCTGCTCGGACAATGGCGACACGTGGTGAGAATCGTAGAGATTTTATCGGTTCTCATCGAAATAACCTATCGCTTGCGGTTAAAGCTTGTTAAATTCCGATACATACAAATTATAACGAACGTTTCGTGATTTCGCTTCGAACAATATTATATTTATGTTACATGTGTTCGTTTCAAAAACCTTCTCTTTGACGAACATCCTACTTTAAGTTTAGCATAAGTGTTCTATAACATTTTATATCATTTTATGCGTATAAATAAGGTGTAAGAGAAAATAACAATACGAACGCAATTTAAAGATACGCAAAAGGTATAAAAGAATTATCGGGGATATTGGAGAACGCTATTCAAAGGATATCCGAGTATAGTATATATACACATGTAAAGCTCGTGGGATATTTCGCCGAGAATTTATAGCGTCTTTGATTTTATCGGAAATCCAAGGTAAAAAAAATAAATACTGAATTTAATATCGAAACGTATATTGAAGGCACGCGATTAAGTTCTGGACGCGCATTTTGGCGCATTGTATCGATGTCAATTATACGGCCAAAACGCACACGCATGCTCCCACTCACACACACACACACACACACACACACACACACACACACACACACGAGTATACATGGTATATAAATGCACATAATTTATATGCGAATGTATACGTGATCAGAATTATAGTTATCGCTGGGTTTTTGTCAGCATTTACAAAAACACCAACGTTGGTAACACGAATCGGATTTTTACTAATCGGATGAGATTTTCACAACGCATTAGCCGCCCAAATTGTAAATAATTGGATTTTTGTGTCCGAGGCATGATTTTAATTAATTGTCGTTAAGTACCCAAATCCTCGTCTACTGCTGCCACTGTAATACATATATATATATATATATGGAGGTAACCCATTTTCCACCTCGTTTTTTGTTTAAACCTATCCACTAGCCGTGCTGTTTTTCGATAATTTCGACCTTTTCGTGCACCAGAACCACCGCTGTCCTTTTGAAGAGATCATCGGGTGATAGAGCCTCATTCGAATCCTCTCACAGTCAAACACTTTTACCCGAATTTCGATTTCTTTCGAAATGCTTCTACAGAAACGAGACGATAAGCCCAACTATAACTTTGACATGTGATTTACAATGCTCATTCATGTACACGACCGTAAATATTCGGAGACTTTTCAACGGATAACTGTATCCAAAGACGATCTGTACCTATATATTCAACGCACGAGCAAATAAACGTTATCGATCGGTGCATTATTCCGTCGTGTATATCACAACTAACGATGAAAAAAAAAAAAAAAGCAAACAAACAATCATCAAAATCCGCGCTGAGCCAACGACTGTAAATCATTACCCGTGATTGTGTGCGTCGCATAATGCGTTATAAACTTACACACGCAATCTTGTAGTGTTACGTTGGTAATTTGCAGTTAATAAATATGCCTCGAACAACAGTGCTTTCGCGTTTTCTTATGTAAAAAAAAAAAAAAAAAAGAAAAGAAAATCATCAAAAACGCGTTATTTTTTTTAACCCTTCCAACGACCTCCTAAAGTCGTATAATTATGTCGTTAATATCTTCGCGTGTATATTGACGTTCCGATCACGATCTATCCTTATGACCGGGAACATTGTGTACGTTTCGAACAGTTGCGTTTCAATACCGTTCTAACGCATAACACGGAGTTGACCGCCATTGATTCGTGGAATATACTTATTTTTTCACTGTCCATAATTAATTAAAACGCATTGTTAGTCGATGGAATGATTATATCATCCATCGCGCATGCGTGATGTTGTTAAAATATATAACGTTTAATTGATTTTCGTATTCACGACGTGCGCACAATAACGAAGCGCTGATGGATTATTAATATTTTTAATACATATGAAAAAAGAAAAAAAAACTATTAAATGTAAACGTCGAAAATTCGTGTCGTTACGTAAATTAAAGTACCTACCTGTTTCGTAAACATCGTGTTTTCCTTCCCTCCAAAAAACTTATTCAAACCGCCGTGACTGCAGTACGTATTTTAACAAAACGATGGTTTTCCACAAGAGGAGTGCTACGGCCCGGCGGTGTTGACGCGAAGAGTATATATAAACTCGAGATTCACGAGTTTCGAAACGCGTACGGATTCGCGTGTATCTGTAAAAATCGTACGGTGGAAAAGGAATGAAAAAAAGAATAAATATTAATACCGATTGAGAAATCGTGGACGTTCACGATTTCGGCTCAGAAATTCGTTCGTCGGGAAAATAAAAACGAGAGAAAAAAAAACGATGATTTTTCGGATTGGCACGTTTCGAGAATCGAATAATACACACGAGTCTACACGATGCGTGTTCGTCATGTTGTTATTACAAAATGATTATTATTATTATTATTATTATTATTATTATTATTACTATCACCGTCGCTTATTGTTGTTGTAGCGCGTAACCGCCGAGCCAGCGCGCGGGGATTGTGCACGACCGGATTGTGCGTCGGCGTAGAGTTCTCGCCGGCGGTGAAAACGATTTTAACGATAATTATTATCTGACGAACACGTCTCGCCGCGCGCGCCTCTCTTTTTCGCAGAGACAATGTGGCTTGTTAGATACCGAAAAACGTCGTCGTCGTCGTCGGACGCTGTGGGGCCTTTGGTGGGAAAAAGCTGCCGCGGTGGAACGCGTTCGCGTCGCCTGCGAGCCGACGGGAACGAGCGGACGCGACGCGTGGAGCGAAGAAAAATGGAATTTTGTCTTTTGTGTCGCGGAGTTTATGTTACCGCCCGCGTCTCTACGCGTCGTCGGCGGTCGGGGCAGGGGGTCGTCGGTAGTCGGACGGCGGCCCCGCGGAGGGTGTGAAAACTTTCCGTATACAGTGGCAGTCGCAATTCTCTTGCGCTCGCGTGAAACTAACTTTCCATTTGTCAGCGTAATCCCGCCGCCACCCCTTTAACACCGGCGTTGACGTTAACCGGCTTTGGAAATAATAATAAATAAATACAATTTTGTCGCTAAAAAATAAACAAAATAAACACCCCCGTCGTTCGCCGAATAATAATAATTATGTCTATTCTCTTATACGCTTACAATGATTATGATTATCTACAGTTATAGTGCTCGTTTGTTGTTGTTTTGTTTTGTTTTTATTATATCGTCGCATTTTTACACGAAGGTCTGCAATGTGTCCGGTGATTCGCCATTAGGTCGGTGCTGGGTGGGCGGTTTCGGAGGGTAAGGAGAAGCGGATACACCGTACAACATACACAGTATATATAATGGTCGAACCGAAGGGTTTAATTAAAACCGAACACCAAATAACGGGTCTTCGGGTGTGGACGGCTGGTGGGGGATGTAATGAAGTTAATTAAAAACACGAACTTTACCTCCCCCTACCACCCTACACACACACACACACACACACACACACACACACACACACACACACACACACACACACACACACATTTAAAGTAACCTATGTAATGTACGAATGCGTATGTGTATTTGATATACACATGGTGAATGATATAAACTCCAATCGATTTTTCGAGAAAAGTTTCTTTTTTTCTCGGGCTGGAATTCGTCAAAAATATACATTGTATTATGACGACCCTCGACAGTGGGCCGTCTTGCAGAAATAATGGACGGATACACTTTTTGACATTTCTTAGTCACCCCTTCTCCGTTTGGTCTTTGGTGCCACGGTGCCGCTAAGCGATTATCACTGACGAAATATTTAACGATAATTACAATGTCTAAAATGGTTTTTGTGGGTGTGTTCGTGCGCCGGTGATTGTATATACATACGCGTGTGCGTGCGTTCGAGCGCGCGCCAATGCACTTCACTCGGACCTGTCACAAACTGTTATTGTGCTCGCGAAACGATGTTTTACAGATAACCTTGGCGAGTAGGGTGTAGTGCACAATCAGATAAATTTTTATAATATTTTTCCACGTTTTGCGTTTTCGACGGTCCGCTCGTGCCTTGGACATAAATAATTCACCGTTGCATCACCGTGACCTTTCTGAGTGCGCATTATTTCCGCTAAGGATAGATACATTTTCGTTTCCATCAAAATTTTAGAACTTTCGATTTTTCGTTTCCGTCAAACGTAATATTTCATCCAACTTTAATCCAGTCGTGGTTTATCGTTTACGTATTGATCAAATGTGTTTGAAGGAATAATCTCAAATGTTACATCACGTGAGCTATTCGTGATTTAAGTTGATAGTTTTTGGAATATATTAAGTCCTTTAAATTACGAAACGTACGTTTGATATGCTTTAGTCTACCCGTAGGCATTTTCGGATGTATCGTAAAAAAATAATTCATTATAATACACGCATGGTGAATTACAATATTTCTATCTTAACGGTATAATTACTATTTAGAACTTTAGGTCGTATTTATATGATAAACTTATGGATAAAATTAATCTTTAACAGTCTTTGGCAGTGAATCGGCAACTTTTTTGGATAGTGTTGCTCGATCCAACAATTCCATTTTTCTAAACTACCAAGACGATTATCAATGAAAACGAAAATTGAAGCGATAACGTGAAATTAATTTTCAACGCTTTATCCAAGTGTTCACTTGACACTTGACAAGATGTTCAACATTAAGTACCTATATGAATTCGACAAAACCTAAACTACAAAATAGTATTAAAATTTATTTCGAATATTAGTAAATTTCACGGTCATTTTTCATTAGAAAAAAGTTAGAGTCACTGACGAATGTACAACATTCTCGCGTACCGTATAAATTCACGTACGAACAAATCAAAACGTGTTATACCTCATTAAGTAAGCCCTGTTTCGACTGTTAAACTAAACGATATTTTAATTCAAATCAATTTCTACTCGACCTTTGGGGGTCGACACACGTCTAGGCTCACTCGGTATCTCGCGACTGTGTAGGTGTTCCCTTATCGATCGGTTTGGAAACACATTTCCAGCGTGAATATTGTCAATCGAAATCGTGCCGCAATATGAACTCATGCCGCAGCAGCGTTAGTATTGTATATGTACGCACACACGGCGGCGTGTCTAATATGCCGTCATGTTTGCTCGTGCTACCTGTCTGCCGCGTATAACGATATACACACGGCCGATAACGAATGGACAAAGGAATATCGTTATCACGATACGTTGGCATGACACTCGAACGGCTGTGGTGACGGCGGCGGCGGCGGGGCGTGGGACTAAAATGTAAAGCATTTATCGACCCGTCTTCGTACACCGTGAACACGGCCTTCGCCGCCGCGATAATTTGATTCTGTTTTTAAGGTCGACGGCGGCGGCGACGGACGTAATCATTGTTTATTATTGTCGTTGTTATTATTATTATTATTATTATTATTATTATTATTATAATCACCGTCGTGCGTACTATAAAAAAAAAATATATATATAAACGACCGACGAACAAATCGTATTGCTCACGACCGTAGTACACACATCCGACGTACGTTCAACGACGACGACGACGACGTGGGGCTGTGATATAGGGCCGACACGAGATAAGGTCGACGATACTCGCCGAAACGATGTTCGACGTGAGTACACGCGCTCGCACACACACGCGCTCTCGTTTCCATTGTTATATCTAGCCCTGAAATCGAAACGGTTTTACAATAATAATTATCGTAATTTCGTTCGCATCTTAACGCCATCACCATGTACGCTTCTGCAGGTACCATACCGATGATTACCGACGTATTTATGTGATGTTTTGCATAAAACTAAGCCAGTACCGACTGCGCGTACTCTTTTTATCTGAATTAAACGAACCGTGCATTCACTATTCTTTTATGTACATAATATACTTAATAGTTTTTATAATTTTTTTTTTTTAGTTTCGTCATATGAGTAGTGTTTTTTTTTTACTCTCTAATAAATTACACACACACACACACACACACACACACACACACACACACACACACACACACACACACACACACACACACACACACACACACACACATGATTACGTATAATTGTATAACTTCTGTACAACTGAGATCGGATATAGTTTAATAAATGTAAAAGCGTCATAGTATAGGTAGATTTAAATAACGAACGTAAAAAGTGCAAAACAATGGGTATGTCTTATGACCTACGCTTGAACATGTGCTGATAATGATCAAATCACAATAAAAATTAAAAAGAATAAAACAAATCTTGCATCTAATTAGCTTTGAACTCAATGGGAAATTAGATAATAACATGTATATATGCTAATGTGTTTAAATATTGAGTGTCATTATTATGCACGTGTACATAAGGAAATAATTCTACGGGAGTTAAGTATAGAACACCTAATGATAATTATATTTTTTGTGTACAAGAACAGCTCTTATCATGACCGTTTATAAGTGTTCCGTGAATTATTAAAAACCATTATATTGCTTCAAAACTGTATGTACTCAGTAAAACAAGTAGTATATCCGGAATGGAATAAGGTAAAATGCTTGTGTCGTATTCTTTTATTATAGTATCAACACAATATCAGTCGGTTATATAAATTAAAAAGTAAAAAAGTAATAGATTAATATTATGTTTATGAAATTATATAAATCTAGTCCATTACTTAGATTAAATTTCGTAGTATGATATGTTATATTCGTATGAATCAAGAGAGAATTTTAGATAAATTTAACTTTATGTGGCTTAGGAATTATCAAATACATCATCTATAGTTAAAATACTTTCTTTTTTTTTTTTTGAAATACGATACATATCAACTAATATTTGTACTTGTATGTTTGATTATTGACTTTGACAAAATAAATTGATCTTTTATTCCCAAAATAGAGTGTGGTCCAAATGATACGAAATACTATTTGAATTACATCATTTACATTATGTCATTTTTTTCTTTTTCGATAATCCATCCGCTTAATTTAAATAACTTGTGGAATTTCTAGTTAAAAATATGCTTTTTTTCACACAGTTTTAAGTATTTGAGTACACAGTATTGAGTTTACAATGTAATGAAATTCAAGCCTGATGGGAATGAAACGCAAATTAAATAATAACTGAGTATTATTTTTTTATAAAAATAATAAACCATATTTTTTTTAATAGCGTAGTTGTATTTTATTAATAATTATCATAAAATATGACAAAGCCATTTATTTCTTAACGAAAAAACAAACGCATATTTAAAATAAGATCATACATTCTAATTTTAACTAAAGTTTTTGATTACTTGTCCAATAAAACCTATCGATTTTGACATTCGCCAACCTTCATCCGTTGTCTCACTCTTATTAATTTATTTATACTATATGATGGGGTTTTGTTTCAATTTGGAGATAACAGTGACGATTAGGATAGGTATCATTATATTTTGACCACTCCAGATTTATTTTAAACGATTTTCTTCAGCATCCCATCAACCGGATATCTCTATACAAAAAACCACCTGTTGTGCGTGCTTTTGACGTCACACTATTTGAAATAATAGCCTTTTTCTCCTCCACCAAGTTTGTACACAAAACAAAGGTCCTGCATTTACCTTCTATCACCCTTTCTCTCAGTTGTTATATTTTTTTTTGTTTTTATCCACACGTATATACGTGGTGGCTAATTCGACGGGATCCGGCGATAAATCAAAAAGCCACCGACTGAAAAGCGTTTTGTTTTTTTCCCTATGTCGGTCCCTCTTTTAAACACAGACCCTGGGACCTTTTACAAATTTCCGTTTATTAACTTTGGACCCCAGTTTAGGCGCACACACATACACACACACACACACACACACACACATACACGCACGCACACGCATATACACGTATGTTCGATATCGATCTCTGTGAATTAGTAGTTCATTGTCCACCCTCTAGGAAAAAAAGGCGGCTCCAACCGAATCCTACCGTGTGATATATGACCTGCCATACATAGTGCCATATAATAAATAAAAGGATTTTTTTCCGGTCCCGTTTTCTAAACATCGCTTAAGTTATTTCGGCATGGATGTGTCCCCTCCCCCATCAAAAAAAAAAAAAATCCCGACAACTTTTTATCCTCTCACAGTGATGATTTAATTAAAAGCGTGTAGGAACAGTGTACACTCAAACCCCCGGTTAATGTAATAAAAGTTATGGTACGCCGCGTGTGTACAGTGTACGCACGTATACCTGTCGGGTATACGATTACATGTGCTGAACACTATACCAAGACCACGGTTCTGACTGTCATAGGTAATTTTGTCCGGCGTGCACACGTTCACCGCGTGTGCGCTGCACGCTCATGTGCGTGTGTTGGTTGCGTGAGTTTGTACATGTGTGTGTGTGTGTGTGTGTGTGTGTGTGTGTGTGTGTTTGTTTGTTTATGTGTGTGCGCGTGCGCGCGTACGTTCACGTATACTTGCGTAAGGAAATGGAGGAGAGCCTAATGCGTCAGTTAATGACGCGACGTCCGTGTAGTGCACGTGTAATTGATATTCATTGCTTTGAGGAACCATTAGCGGGGCAAAAACAACAATGTGCGTATACCCCGCTCCAGGCGCACTGACGCTGCGTACACGGGGTGGAAGAGACGTCAGACGAGAACTCCGCGTGCCGTGTATATTATAATATAATAATTCACTTGGCGCATGATAATGCCATAACCCACACTCACTCACACACACACACACACACACACACACACACACACACACACACACACACACACACACACACACACACACACACACACACACACACACCTAAAACCTATTCACTAATATACGTGTACACAAAACGGTATAATGTAGAACGCCGTGTTTCTCGTTTCAGGTGCAAAAAACCCGGCAGGTATTTGGAAAACCTACCCCAGACGTCCGTGATCGTATGTTTCCACAACGAAGCGTGGTCCGTCCTGCTGCGGACCGTTCATTCCATCCTGGACAGGTCACCGGAACACCTCATCCGGGAAATCATTCTAGTCGACGACTTTTCCGACATGCGTGAGTATTTAACGTACACGAAAAATACATCGACCGTAGATTTAAACATATACACGATGAATGGGTAAATTTATGCTATCCGTCGATGCGTTAACCGATGTGACGTGTGAGTATGTTGAAAAAAGAAAATCGAAAAAAACGACCGTGCGATGTGATATTAGTACTAAGATAAACGAAATCAAAATAGTGCTGGTGCACGCGGCTAAAGTTATTATTCAAAGGTTATAAATACGTTAGGTTATTGTTTCGGCATGGTGAATTATTCCGTGAAAAAAAAATTAAACCAATTTCGCTGTGTACGTGAGCGTGAGTGCAATAGCCCGTGACATGACTACTGGACGAGGATCATAATACATAAATTGTTTTCGGATTATTTAATAATCCAACTACGTTCTTCAAGGGTACAAGAACAAATATAGACGCGACGGGAGCAACTCGCGATTTATATTAATTTAAAAAAAAAAAAAAAACTAAATAAATCATAATGATTAAAAAGACCGTTTTAAAGTTTTCGCATAGTTTGGTAACATTAATTTCGTATAGTATTTTTAATTTATTGTAATCGTAAAAAATATATGGAATACTAAAAAAAGTGAAGACATAGTTTTAATTAAATATTAACATTATATTTATTACTTATTTTTCATGTCCAATTACATTTTATATTTATGCGTATGGAAATATCTCCAGCACTACTGAGAAAATAGGTCAAAAGCAACTATATAATAACCGTTTAACTTAATAATATATACTTGAACTATATACTAGTATTTAAAAACATCTTGAAAATAATTCGAATTCCTTGTTTTTTTTTTTCATTTAAATCTAAAGTATAATTTTTTTCATCTCACATTATTACATTATTTGGCATATTAAAGTACGTATTAAATTACTATATCATACTTTGTCTACAGTGATATAATTCCGGACCAGCATTCTTAATATATTGAAACATTATTATAATATTAATGTGTTCTATATGTATTTTAATTTACATATTATAGCTACTAAAGTATAATGGTACGAAAAAAATACCGTTTGACCTTTGGGAAATTCTGTTACGTCGTCAATTATTATTTTCTACAACGAAAGGAAAATTAAATTTTCTTTTGATGAATTAAACTTGGTGTTTTTTTTCTTTTTTGTAAGGCTACAAAGCGCTTTTCCCGTACGCGAACATGTAAAAACCTATTTTGTTTTTAATTAGTTTCCCTACAAAGGCATGTATTATTTTTTTTCCTCTATTTATTTTTGCCGTCAGATCGTCTTTGAACGAGCGTGACCTCTATCCCTGGCCGTCCCGCAACTTCTACACTCCTAAAATTACGTATGCGTCAGGCGAGTTTTCTCCTCCGTACACTGCGTTATATTCTCACAAACACATATATGTTTAAGTGATGTTTCCGCGTCCGATGCGACGAAAACCTAAAGCGATTGGTCGACGGAGGACGACTTGCATGCGCGTGTTCGGATTGTTAAATGACTACTACACGCTCAGTGTTATTATTACGTGTACGCCGCGCTGCGCGTAAGACGGCGTTCCGGGTAGGCAATTGTGGTGCACTCGCGGAACGTCGCGGGAATATTGTAATTTGCGGACAATACTTTCGACGATGTGTTTTATTATTTTGGAAGTTATACGCTATTATACCGCGGACTATGTACTGTAACGTACAATCTCACGTGGGCCACGAGTTATGTATTCTACCGCGATGACTCATATTATGATGTCGTGTGATCAAAAGTTTTTGTTGCCGAGTTCGAAATAATCCGTCCGATATTCTCGATTAGTATTTCCGACGAGTCTTCGTTGAAATGAAAAAAAAAAAACTACGAGTATAACTATCTATGGTTTTTGAAAAAAAATTTGAAAAAATTAACACGACTGATGAACGTAACGTACGTGAAATATTATTATCGATGACGGTAATCAGTGAGCAATCACGTGCGTAATTTAGCATACACGTATGCAGCTATCGTGCAACGCATAAAACTGCATTGACCTCATGCGTCTGCTGTAATAGTGCAATTTAATACCGCCGTCATTCGACCTCGACCATCGAAACGCAATCCACGCAAATACCGATACAACATTATCGCCCGTGTACATCCGAGCTGTTGTACGGTTATTACACGGCTGTATTAATACGCCGACGGCTGTGTTTAGTCGTGTTTCCTTCCCTTCCCCGTTTTCCCGTTAGTAACTATGTAGTTTCTTCCGGCTCAGTGTTACGAAGACTGTGGCCACCGGGATTGATTCGTGATCGTTCGGGTCTCACAATTATTGGCGGCAGTACGCGCTAATGATCAATGACTGTGAAATCCGGAGCGCCCGAGAGCCGTCCAACAACGTTGGATAGGATTGCCTATTTGCTGTGATGAAAAGTGTTTCTCTACTTTTCCGTTAATTCCACTTGCATTGTAATCGATACTTGACGATGTATGCGTACGATTTCGGAATGTAAGTTTAAACGACTTGAGCGAACGTAGGGTTGAAACAAAAATCAAAAATAAACACATGTCAAAACTCATGGGAGACGCCGTTAATGCCACTGTAGTGTTTTAAAATCGACCAAACGAAAAACTTGCATGGGTAAATAATGTTACAAAAACAATTATCTTAACTGATTTTAAAACTCAAAAGAAATTTTTAACTTTGTGTATGTGTAAATGTTTTCAAACAATTTATATTAATTTTTATTTTCATGTATACAATATTAAAATGTTTTAAAAACCTTTGTAGATTCAAATTCTTTGTTATTATAGATATATGAAAAACAAAATGTATGTAAAACGCATTTCTTTGAAAATATTAATTTTTAAAATGAATTCTGGCGTTGATTTTCCGAAATACCATATGCCGTTATGTCTAAAGAGACCATGGGTACTGTGTACAATCAAAAACATTCGTTTTCACAACGAGTTCCTGTTATAAGATAAACACGTAGTACGTGCGCCTTATCAACGAGTACGATTTTCATTCGAAAAAAAAATGTACAATAAATAATGATGACGACAACAATACGCTAAATTTTGTCCTGAACGTTTTTTTTTATTTTTCGATCCGACTATTTGGAAATAGACATTCGATCGGTTGAGATAAATATAAAATATCTACATGTTGAAAGAAGAGTGGGTAAAGTAAGTCATTATTAATTATTTTCTTCGCTCGCACGTGTCGACTCTATGAATTCATACATAATTTACTCATATGATATTTATTTTTAGGAAACAATCTCCGTTATTGTATTTCTCGATGTTTTAACTGAGAAACGTATCCCATTTATTATGCGGTAGTGGTAAAACAAAATGAAATAAAGTCCATTCCGAAGGTTTGTTATATTATCATATTGTTGTCGTCGTATATGTGTGTGGAAACAGCGTCGGACCTAATACATTCTCTCTCTCTGTGTCTCTCTCTCTCTCTCTCTCTCTCTCTCTCTCTCTCTCTCTCTCTCTCTCTCTCTCTGTCTCTCTCTCTTTCTATCTCTTTTTATCTGTCACACATATACAAACGAAATCGTATCATCCGCGTTTCCCATTTCGCCACTGTCACTGCCGTCGCGTCGTTTCCCCTCTCGTACACACAATGATTGCACCGACACGGATGATTTCCATCCGGTGTTGCCGCTGCTGTCGAAGCAGCACAAAAACAAACATCACCATTATGTCTGGTCCAATTCGTATGTCACGCATTATGTAATCAGTGCGTGTGTACACAAGGCGAACGCCTGACGTATTTGATCGTGATTTTCACATTCGAATTTTTGTCGGATACCTCTTGACGGCACAGGTGCGTGGCTCACGTTTTACACGGTCGAGGATCAGGAAACGGCGGACCGATATATAGCGATGTAAATTTCTGCTATTAAATCCGTACGATAATCGTAATAAATTATGTAACGATGCCCTCGATAAGACGCCCCGCGGTGGATAGGGAGGCCGTCAGTGAACTGGCCCGTCGATTATTCGTACCGACGCGAGCGATATGTACGTCGTATATACATCTGATATAAGTATGATACCCGTTTACCGGTTTCGGACACCGAGTTCCGCGACGACCTCCTATAAATTTGGCCTTTTGATTTTCGCTCGCCGATCTCGGACGGACGGTCGGACGGACACGTCCGGTTCCGGTCATTAAAAGGCTTTCGACCCAATTGATCCCGGGACGCCGAGCCTCCGCCGCCCCCGCCGGATACGTCTTATCCGCGGGTGGATTTTCAAGAGAGAGAGGAAACGCCGAACATAAATTATCTGACCTTCGGACAAACTTAATGGGCGGTAACGCGTTCCGGGGTACGAGCGCGCCGGTGGAACCGGGTGCAGAGGAAAACAATATCGCGTATCTGGACTTTGTCGCGGCGGCGGTGGCGGCGGTGGCCCGGGAACGCGGCCGTAACACGGGTCGGCCGCCGTCATAGCGACCGCGGGTGTGCGACGGCAGAGCGCGGACGGACTGCGACGAATCGCCGCCGCCGCGCGCCGTGTTCGCGACGCAGTCCAATTTGTCATGCCGCATGACCGATTCGATTTAACGACATTGCGTGTGTATCCACCGTGCGATTAGAATACCAATCTCCGGTGGTCCGCCGTCGGTCTCTCCGGGACCTCTAATCGAATATACGCGCGCGCGCCCACGGTGTCGGTTAAATGTTTGTCTGATATTCGCATAAAATCAGACGTCAGTATTAAATTGCGAGGATTTTGTTTATTCGATCGTTTGTTTGTTTTTGTTTTTTCTCGCGGCCTCTCTATACAACACACAGTATTCGATATTATTCGATGGCTATTGTATAATATTTTTTTTTCGCGTCTTGACTTTGCTTAACAGCCGAGAAATGAGTATTAAAAGGATTGGAGCGTTTTTAGATTCTGAGTGAAGCGAAGGATCTTATGGTTTTACTATGATGTTTATTTTTTTTTTTATTTTTTTTTCTTTAAACACTTTTTCGTATAGAAATCCTTGTTCAAAAGTTTCGTCCAGCAACTTTTTAGATTTGAAATTGAACTGAGATGGTACTTTAGAGAGGTTATTTTTCCAAAATCTCCATAGTTTTTCCAGTAATCAATAATAACGATCGAAAAACTGAGTAAAAACGGTAAAATCGGTAAAAATCCGCCGTAAACGAGATTTTCACTGTTCAGATTTTAGGTATTTAGTCCTAAATCGAAAAGTATTGAAGCTAAAAACTTGAAAATTGTATCCAATATCAAATACATACATTTTTATATTGGACAACATTTTCAGAACAATTATAGCACTTTTGACTTAAATATAGCACTATTAATTTACCAAATTGTTTGAAAGTTTTTGTGTAATATAATTTTAAATATTTGACAAAAAGTTCTGAAAATTTAATATGACCTTACTCATATACCTACCTAATTATCCTAACAGAAATTCAAAAATCGTGACTCAGGATTTTTTTTTTATACACACTTTAATAAATTATTATACGATTTTTTACGATATTGTCTGATTTCTTTTAAGTTTATTTCTAATGAGTTATAATTGTTATAACAATTGAAGTTTAAATGAGTTATATCTAATTAAATATTTTATGAAGGTTTAGTTACAAAAAAACTCACCAAAAATTATACAAGTTTTTACGTAAAATACGTAAACAGTATTTAAATAATAATATATTATATTACACTGAAGCTTTGCTCAGAATCGTTTTATACTAAAGAAATGAGTTATCATTTCTTTAAAACTTAATACATTCATCACCAATATCTTGTCCGAGGACCGAAGGGACGAAGGACGAACTTGTACCACCATCATCTCACTTACCAGCTTTTTTATGATACGAGAAGGCAATGAAAACAACGGATTTCCGATAAATAAAATGTATACATAACACATATAAACACAAAAACCTTGATTCGAACTCGTTTGAAAACACGTTGAATTGAAAATTAAAATGATTGTTTCATCAAACGTTCGATAGAGTGACAGCTTCAAAAAAAAAAAACAAAATTAAAATTGTTGTAAAATAAATATAATTACTATTCGTACGATCGAATTAACATGTCTAAACAATGTAAAACGACTGATTACCGCGCGTGTGCACTTGTTCGCGTCCATTGTTTTACCGGAATCGTAAAACATCGCTTTGCATTGTTAACACTTCATATATCATGTCCCTTATTGTGTTGTTAAAGATGTTTTTGCTAACACGGCTGCTATGTGTAAATAGCTGTTGATTTATAGCGTTGTCGTGATCACTGAACATTGCAATCAATGTATAACAGAACAATGTAATCGCGCTGTTTCGTTACCAAGCGGGTTTTTCATCAATCGAACACGGCCATTTAACATTTCCACAATAATTAGCGTACGGATTCCGCCTGCCTATATATACACATATACAAATTATTTATGTATTGTGCAGACCTTTCTCTACAAATAATCGTTCAACCCGCTAACAGTATTATGTAGTGAAGTTATACACGGCACGTGTAATTTTATTTAGGTACGTTGGAAAATATGCCTTTTACTAGATTATTCGCGTTAGTTCGAAAAGAATCTTGCAAAACAAGTTTTTTGTTTATTCGTATTATTATTGTTCATTTTTTTTCTAATGACATACATAGATCATTTTTTTTCTTCTTTTGACAAGCTCTCTTAAATAATCTTATTACAAAATAGATATTACATTGCCTTTAACGAATCATGGGAGAAAGTCTAAATTGTGATTATTATAATACGTAAATCTTTAAACGTGGTTAGTTTTAACAATAAATCTTAGATATTCTCGTGTATATTACGAAGTCACTAGATGTTTTAAAAGTTTTAGTTTTATTTATTTCTCGGTATCATATATCAATTTAGAAATATCTGGGTAAATTATCACTGTATTTATGTAGATTTGATCTTCTTTGAAATTGAATCTTACTGAAAATTCCCTAATTTCCAGATATTCTCGATATCTTTCGTGTTTCTTCTCATTTCGTTTTTTCTTTGAATTATATTGATTTTTTATCCAGTGGCTTACATCACAGTAATAGACAGCCTTCAATTGATAATCAACTTTTCGTTTAAAATCCACCATACGCATCATTTGAACACCTGTCCGGATTTCGAGTCTTTTAAAATCTATGTATAATTAAGTTTAGAATATTGATCGGAAATTTCTCTTAAGCGATCACCACAAATATCTTGTTTAATTAATTTCATATTCGAAATAATTAATGTACCTACACGCAGACACATTGAGAAACGAATTATTCAATTACGCGTCGGAACATTTCCGCCACCCATTGAATAACGCGGCGTGTTCGACGTTAGTATATACATGCGATTAGAATGTTGATACACCATAATATATCCCACGACGCTGACAAAATCACGGCCATTCGTACACAGTTATAATTCGTCATCCCGTGCGATTTCGTGTCTGTAATATCCTTCGAACGCATCACGCGTAGCATCGGACTTACATTTCTCGCAAATCATTGAATTATCCATGCAAGGAAATTGCAAATCTCGGAGGTGGTATCAAATGATTTGAAAAAAAAATCGATTGAAAAAATAATGAAATAATAAACCCATAAATAATGCGCGTTTTACATAACTTCTTTGATAAAACACATAACAATAAGAGGATATCAATGGTCCGTTTGTTATATCAGTAGTTTTGCACACGCACAGTGTGATAAAAAAAAAATGTTTACTGTATATAATGAAATCATTATGCAAACAAGTTTATTCAACCATTCAATGATTTTCGAGTTAAATCGCCAACAACAAAAAAAAAAAAGAATAATAATAAAGAAAGAAAAAAAATAACATTTTTCTTAATATTGGTTAGTGAAAAAATAAAATATGGTATTTGAATTCACTCTCGAAAATAAAATATTGATACATGTATATTTTAAGATTCAGCAATACATAAAATTTAAAAAATGACTTATTTGTAAAAAAAAAAATACTGGCTTCTTCAATTTTTGTAAACTATAATTATAATCTTTAATAAGTTTGTGTCATTTTTAGTTAATTTAATACATATATTTTATATTTATTCCTGTTTTTTTGTGTTTTTTTTGTTTTTAGCTCATCTCAAAACCCAACTCGAGGAATACGCGGAAAACTATCCAAAAATTAAAATCGTCCGCGCCAAAAAGAGAGAAGGACTGATACGAGCCAGACTGATGGGAGCGCGGTACGCGTCCGCGCCCGTCCTCACTTATCTTGACTCTCACTGCGAGTGCACCGAAGGTAAACAGTCGCCAGATATTCACGATGTGTTCCCATTCAATTTGTGTAGATATTCCCGTGACGAACGGCGCCCCGATAGCGGGCGCCTGCGGATTTAAAAAACGGCCGTTTACACGACAATTTAGTGGCCGATAAAAACCCGTAAATGTTTCGTTCCCGTGTTTCTAATCCGCGCACGACCCAACCTCTCTCGACCCGCCCTTTCCCCTTCTGCACCGGGGCCTACAAATAAATTATTTCAATCGATGACAATCGACCCGAAATAATGCAGCGGCAGCTATAATAAAACGTCGTCGGTCTAAATTGTTTCGAAATCCGTTCGTGTCCGCGTCGCATATGTGCGTGTATGTGTGTGGTCTACGCGAGGCGTAAACGCATATGTGCGGCCCACACGGACCGTTTTCGTCATAATGATAATAATAATAATAATAATAATAGTAATACAAAGTAAATGGGCTTTTTTTGGAATTGCTTTTGCCAACCATTTGAGGTCTCGTTGTGGTATTTTGAATGGCATATATTTGGCAACAGCTTTGCTAACGCTTCTATGTAATACCATCAGACGGTCTAACGTTGGTATATAACTTGGAGCTGTTTGTTTAACGGCTTTTGTTTTTTTTTTTTTTTTTTTCTAACATTTTCTTTTAATACTTTCTTTGTTCATTTCGAGAATAATGATTTTCGGTCCGTACCATAAAATAACGATATTAATTCTGTATTAAACTCGCATCAACGCTCGTTGGCGCTCTATTTCAACATTTTCCGTGAGTTTACACGGTCCAATAACTTTGTATGCATATTGCATATAAAAGCCAATGAATCTTCCAACGTCACGCGATTACGTGAGCAAATCATAACTACAAAACGAACGTCGTTTACTCGTGACCCATTCTGTTTTATCATACACCCGTCCGATGGTATATTCGTTTCTAAATGTTGTACATTTGTTTCTAAACGTTGTGCGTTTGTTTCTGAATGTTGGCGACTAACATGGTTCGCGCGTACGTGCGAACACTACAACGCAGGGTTGTGACGATTCGGTGGCTATTTGTTTTGTTCTTATAGGATGGCTTGAGCCATTGCTGGACAGGATAGCCCGCGAAGCGTCGACCGTCGTGTGTCCGGTGATCGACGTGATTGACGATTCATCGTTGGAGTTCCATTACAGAGATGCCGGTGGCGTGAACGTCGGCGGGTTCGATTGGAACTTACAGGTAATGATCATAATATGAATGCATACAAATGAACGAGGAAAAAAAACACAAAGCGTCATACCGATAGACAAAAGTCGAGATGGTTATTTTTAAATCACCGCCACTCGACATCGCTTGTGATATCTTGTTATCTCGTACACGTATTTTTATGTATACACACACACACACACACACACACAACGACAGAGTACAGCTTTTGAAGAACATATTATTATTATTATGCCCCGTATAAATATTCGCTTAGCTTTGCGGATATTGCGTCCTCGTAACGAAAAGATTGTCTTTGTTCCTTTTAGCGCGCGCGTTAATTAAAATCAAATAGGACCCTTTTTTAAGCACCTAATTTGAAGTACGGGTTTATTACGGGAATATCCTCTCGAGTCTTTTGAAACGTGAAGTCCATTTTATAAAGAATGGGTTTACACGTTAAAATCTGACTGAGCGCGTAATATCACTAATCCTCGTCGGTGTATATATGACGTATAGTATTGCGCAGTAATTCGATTGAAAGGTTTAATATGCGTATCGAAACGATGCTCTGTAAAAATAATTTTACTTTTCAGTTTTCATAGATTGACATTACGATAGAAAAATCTAATTAAGGTTTGCAATGTTTGGGAATCGTATTTCACTATACTTTTGTTGGCTTATATTATGGATACTTTGACTATTTGTGTCGTCATTGTAAAAATATTTTTTTTTAAATATGCGTTATGTTTTTCTTCTTGTAAGATGTACGTAGGTATTTTAATCGCGCACGAAATTTATCATCAGATATCATTTACTACTGGCACTTAAGTGAATTCGGTAGTAACACTTACGTTTAATTAATCTCAAAAAAAATAGTTCGATCGTGGTACAACGATTCTGAAATCAGATAAGGTGTATAAAATGTGATCGTCAGAATAATGAATACCTTCCGACTCATATCGTCATATTATATGAAATAAATATTTATAATAGCTCAAATAATATTATAATATTGTTGCTCATGAAAAAATTCCAAGTCAGACTAAGTGGAAAATCGGTTGTCCCCGTTAGAGGCGATGACGTCATGTCTAGATGAAATTATCTTGAACGTTGCGCAATGTTAGTATAAATACATAATTTCGAGACCAAAAAAAAAAATTAATAAATAAATAAAAAATAAACGAACAACATAATTCATCAAAAACAATAATAATACTGGAGGCCGATATTTGATTTTTTAAATAATTATTACAGTAAAACTAGGTGAAACCTCGTTTTTCGACAATTGATGCGCGTATAAATAATCAACCAAGAAGTCAACCGTTTAATAAGCGGTGGATTATTCGTGTCGTTAAAGATTCCACGGATTTGGATCCGCCGACAAATTTGTCATCGCCGTCGGCAACACCGGTTCGACAACACGTGCACCGGCATTCCGGATTTAGAATTTTTTCTACGTTGACAAACAGAAGAAAAAAAATACGCCGCTCAACTTGTACTTATTTACGTACGCTAAAAGGTACATGTGTGTGAGCGCGTTCAACACACGTGGACACGAGCCGGTAGGACGACGCGATGTTGTTTGTACTATAAATCCAAAAAGGACGACGAAGACGACGACGAGGATATTTGCCAAACAAATTTCCTACGGGCGTTTTTGCCGTTTGCCCACAACTGCGGGATACCTGATAACACGGACTAAATAATTATCCGGGTCACCCCGGATACGATTTTCCGGAAAACACACCAAATCTCCGTCGTGCATCATCGTGTTTAACATCGTCCTGGCAACCAACACCGCATGGGTTAGGGCGTATGCGTATAATATCATTGTTATTGTTTCTTTTTCTTTCGTTATTTATTTTTTCAAGCAACCGTGTATGTGTGTGTGTGTGTGTGTATTTATATTATGTTAGGTTAGGCATTTTTTCCCCTCTACTAACGGCTGAATCGTAAACCATGGCAGTTAATAACGCATACCGGCACCGTGGTTTATTATAATACATGTGATATTACCATGGTCATAAAATGAATCAACATTTTTTGTAAAAATAACTACCAAAGATGAAGTAAATATTTCCCTTTTTCACGCATCGAATTTCGTCTAACCTTTTTGATTTTTATTACTCAAAACTAATTCTCATTTAAAACATATAGTTTAAAAAATATATACATATTTATTATTTATGAGCTATTTTCATAATAGGTTTTTTATAAATAAATATAACTAAAAAAATAAAAAATCAATAACAATAAAAAAAATATAACTCTTATAATGATAAACAAAATGTATAATCTATCATCATACTAATATCAAGTGTTTAAAAAACGAATTTCGTGGAATTTGTATTTGTTCTTATTGAAACACGTAGTACGATAAACTCTTTTATTCTAATATCCGGGTCTTCAAATCTAAAATTACCGATTTCTTAAATTAAATTTTGGTCACAAAAAAGTTTTCGAGTTTGTGAATGTGAGTGAAATTCAAACTTTTACGAGAAACTTTTTAGAGTAACGATTTTTAATTATAGTTATAACAACATTTCAACGAGATTATATTACAAATTAAAGTCTTCAACATTTAAATTACACATTTTATACACTCAACCTTGAAACCTGAGTCAAAATTAAAGTTTTTTAGTATAATATTGTAATTAATTTGAATTACTTCAAAATAAACTCAATATAAGTTGGTTGTCAATTTATTTTAAGAAGGCGCTTGAATCAATATACTGTCTCCACTTCTAATATTCGCCCATCGATATTGATTCAAATATATCGACTGGTTCTGGCGCACACGTGTGAGATTATGTCCTGTGTCTCACAGAAGCAAACGGTTAGATCAATTGCTTTGATGTTGTTCCAATATTGCTTTTATTAAATTTACATTCGATTTGTGTGTACATATTGAAACGGTGAAAAGCCGTATTTCCTGGGTGCTTAGTATGTACTTTTACCATTCCACCTCATCTACATTCTTGTCTCGTGACGACCACGACAACGTGTGACATCGTGTAATATGTGCACACACACACACACACACACACACCACGTGCTCCTGTCACGACGTTTCGAAATCAGTCGAAAAATGTTTTATCACGAGCTTTTTCCTGCATCTCAGCGCCCATTACTTTTACTAAAACGAAAATATATAACAATAATTAATCCAGTAGGGTACGCGTGTTCGCCTTCCTTTCGCTCACACCACTTTGGGGTGACTGTAATTAATATATTGTGTATACACGGGAATTGATTGTCCTCCGGGGAGAATAAGTTAAATAACGTCATCTCCGAAGTCAGAGAGAATGGTCGCGTTCAACGATGACGGCAGCATTGATTTATGACCGCTTATTTACGAGAAAGCATAATTTTGCGTCATTTTTATATTTATTTAATTATATTAATTATGTGTGTGTGTGTGTGTGTGTGTGTGTGTGTGTGTGTGTGTGTGTGTGTGTGTGTGTGTGTGTGTGTGTGTGTGTGTGTGTGTGTGTGTGTGTGTGTGTGTGTGTGTGTGTGTGTGTGTGTGTGTGTGTGTGTGTGTGTGTGTGTGTGTGTGTGTGTGTGTGTGTGTGTGTGTGTGTGTGTGTGTGTGTGTGTGTGTGTATAATTTTTTTGTTCTAGAATATAAACCACCGACTGACTAGACAAAAGTGCCCCTTCTTCTTGCCGTTTCGGTTGCGAACTGTTAAATTAAAAATGTAAAAATTGAACTTTGAGTTTTTTTTCAAAAGCCAAGTATATTGTTGTATTGTATATATGCGTTTGTTATCCGTTTGTCGCAGAAAGAATCGTGGACGATATATATATTATATGCGCATACCCGCCTCCGTCGAAATAATCCCTCAGGCTTTTAATAACGACCAGAGTTCTCCAAACGGAATATGTATATATAGGTATATATACTGCTCTGGGGTGTGAAAATGGTAGAAATTAAAACTCGACTTCGTTTTTATACGGTCCGGCAGTAGGTATTTGTTACATAGTAGTTCTCTAGAATGATAATCAACTTCTATTGCTGTTGCTTCTGTTACTACTGCTTGTGTTGTGTCAGAGGAGTTTGTTTTTAGTTTGTTAAAAGAAATAATACAAGAACGAAAATATGTTTAATGTCTTACAGCTTACCGTTATTTAATTTTATGTTTGACGTATAAACTTTTCTCGTGTGACCTGACTCGTCAACATTTGGTATAAAAGCAATAACATGTACGTTTGCTTAAACTTGATATTTTCAGAAGCCGTACTTTTCTCTGTTAGTTTAACCCTCGAAGCATTTTGATTTAAAACCCTTTTTGTCAGTCATAATGCGCCTAATTAACTTTAATATGATTCTCGTGACTCGATCAAAGTACAAACATTAGTTAGCGTATAAAAATCAGGGCAAAATGTACAAAATCCGTATTCTACCACTAAATCAAATAGGAGTATTTTCTCCTAGAAAATGGCCGGAATATTTTAGTACTTTCGACAGCAGACTACCCTTAAAATAATATGAAAAACCAATTCCCTCCTAACTGTGTCGATTCCACTTTTTAATGCATAGTAATACGATTTTCGTATTGTTTTCGTTAACAAACGTCTACACGTATCGTATTCTTGACAATGAAAATAATCACAAAAACTTGATACGAGTATCATAGAAAACCGTGGTCAAAATGTGAGAACCAGAGGCGCTGCATTAACACAAAAGTTTACACTTAGATAGTTTTGCTTCCATACCGATGCATTACAATGGTTCCCCTTTTTCTTTATTTTTGTTGTTTTTTTTTTTTTTTTAACGATCCAAAAAAAAAACATTTATGACTTTTATTTCATGCCCCTTTTTTTACTTGGAGTCGAAAAAATAGAGGAAAAAATCTGCCGTCACGTTAATGTTAATTATTATTATGCGTCCATACCGCACTAGTAAATATTTTCAACTCGTTTCGCAACACGGCTCTTTACTTGCGTTAATAGGTATCGTAATTAAAGCCATCATTTATTCGTTATTTCACATCTAATTCTTCACTTAACCCTCCCTGATCTTGTATACCAAAGAAATAAAAATTATTAAAACGATATTAGTGTGCTGTAATAAGTCCATAAAATTTTGAAAAATGTGCTAAGTGTGCATAAGATCGGGAATAACTATAGTTTCCTGTCTTCCGAATAATTAATAATTTAAGAAATGTTTACTATAAACAAATACGCACATAGTCTCACTGACTATGCGTAGTAGATGTGTAATTGGAATTTGACTCGATAACTTTACTCTCAAGTCGGATATTTAATAAACCATCTGTATTTTGGTTGGTAGTATATTCTCATACCGTGCAAATTTGTCTATTATGGATAATCATTTGTTTTTAGAAATATTATACTATCAGATTAAGTTCTTGAACAGGTTATTTTTTTCATATATTTTTGTTTGACTAAAATCGAATTCTGGTGCGATGCCAAAATGAAGCAAATAGTAAATTATATGCGTTATATTATGTACTTACTCATAACCAATGTTTATTTAAATATCTCGATTTTCTATCATATATTGAGTTCATTACATACATATATTCAGAATTCTATGTTTACTTAAGCGTTCGATGAATTTTGTAAAATCGTATGAATTTATTTTTAAACTTTATACAAACGCAGTATTTGTTGTTGCATAATTCCATAACCATGAAATATGCAAAATAATCAAAGTAAATCAATTAACGTGAACACTATTTCAACTGTTTATGTTATAAAAAAAAAAATGCAAAGACACATTGACTTACCTTTTATGTATTTGTTTGATAAAGAATAAATTCAAAAATATTATTATTTTATTATATTATTAAATTATTATTCACCTAAAAAATATTTCCTGTCCATATGGAACTTAAA